>OMKK01066746.1:0-10392 GCA_900302305.1 Polymixia japonica
TGGCTGGAATAACTAGGATACTGGTTGATACATGTATTAACAAGTGAATATAAACAAATATAGCATACTCACAATGTCGTACGTTCAAATCCAACGAATCTCCACCACATACTCTCTAATAAAGAAGAAATTCCAAGTATTCCACCTACTTGTTCTATTATTCCATCTACTTGTTCTATTATTCCACCTACTTGTTCTATTATTCCATCTACTTGTTCTATTATTCCACCTACTTGTTCTATTATTCCATCTACTTGTTCTATTTTTCCACCTACTTGTTCTATTATTCCATCTACTTGTTCTATTTTTCCACCTACTTGTTCTAGTATTCCATCTACTTGTTGTAGTCCAGTTGGGCTTTAGCTGCCATTGCCACAGTTCTTAGGCAACATTTCCTGGTTGAATTAAAGCCTTAGTTCTCGACATACAGTATAGTAATTCTGTATGTAACACAGAAGTATGTGTGTGTGTATATTTGTGTTATCGTTCAAATAACCGTTTTAAAAAATACTAGTTTTGGGTGATTTTGGGATTGGTTTTTTGGAGTTGCGGATTGCCTCAAAAGGCTGGAGACTAGTGATCCAAGCCAACTCAGGCTGTAAGTACGCTACCAGCAAGCATGAAGATGAAATTTAAATTTTGGTCACAGCCGATCGGTATGCTCGGAAATTATTATCCTTTATCCTTTTCAGGCAGATAATTAATTGTAATTGCATGTTCCTTTGTGTGTTTCTTTATCAATAAGTGCTTGTGTATAAAACTCAGCAAAACATTTACCAGTGAGCAGCTCATTGTCAGTTTTATTCCTTTGACATTTACAGTAATGGGAAAAGAGAGATAGATGGGTAAAGAGAAAGAGAGACTGAGAGAGAAACAAAGAAACGGACATAGATAGATGGATCGTTTCTCTTGTTTCTTCATCTAAAATTGTTCCTTTGCTTATAGGTGAAGACCCTGTGGGAAGGTAGCCTCATCTGAGGCTAAATTATTCATACTTATCTATCTTTCTGAGAAAAATCCCTTTAATTACCTTCCACTGAGAGCATTGTAAATGCCAAGGCCTCCTGCATGTGTCCAATTACCTCCCCTCATTAGAACGAAACGACATACTGTTGAAGTCAAAGAAGTAGCTTGTAGTCGTGTGTAAAAGGGAAAGCCGGATACGTTCCACGGCTTGAATGAATCATGTGAGTGAAATTGAAAACGTATCACCCGACTGAGGTGACTCGCCAGCATGTGCGAGTGTACCTGGCAATTAACGCTATTCTTAGTTTGACTGAGATTCTGTGGACGTCTGGCACATTTGGTCTCAGAGTCATGCCAAGGTAGTCGTCTGTGTCATCAGCGTTCCTCGGGAAGCTTGAGCTTGACGTGTGAAAGCTCACACAATTCCGCCAGTCTCCCGATTGGTTCAACTGGTTTCTACGCTGTTTACTAAGGCAGGTTGAGGCATTATGCTGTAGAATACAAAATATCTTAAGGGATATGAAAGGCCATAACTGTATTGAAAAATATACAAAGCTTAGATTGCAGTTTTGCAAATAGGCTCACATGCATAATTGCTTTGCTGTGAATTTCCTCGTTCAATTGAAGCACTATTCTGTGACCAGACTCGCTGTCACTTGTGTGTGTGTGTGTGTGTGTGCGCGCGCACTTGTGCTTGTGTGCGTGGCACGTAGAGTATGCATGCTAATACATACGCTGGTGTGTGTGTTTCTGTGCGCCAGAAAGCATATGAATTATTTACTAGTAATATCTCATAAGAAGTATATTATACAGACTGAACAAGCCAAAGCCCCTCCTGAACCCTATCATGGTCTATAATCATACCCCACAGCCACCGACCAGAGAGGGAGAGAGACTGAGAGAGAGAGAAAGAGAGAAAGATGGAGAGAAAATGAAAAATAAGATGGAAAAATCCTCCCTGATTGTCACCCGAGCTTTGCAATCGGGTCTGTCCATCCTCCTGCCTGACTGTTGGTTGACCCGTCTGTCCATCATCCTGCCTGCCTTTCTCTGGCTTCCACTGTTTGTGTCTCTATGCTTAAAACTTAGGTCCATTTGTATGTATGTATGTATGTATGTATGTATGTATCTATCTATCTGTCTGTCTGTCTGTCTGTGCATGGACATATTTCTCGATATACCTCCCCTGCTCTCTCACGCCTCATATTATTCTCTGTCATACACATCCTCTGTCAGTCTCTCGCTCTCTCTCTCTCAGATTAATAATGATAAGTGTGTCACGTGTCACGTCGTACCTCAACATCCCTTATACGATGAATAACTGGCCTCACGCTTGCGATTGATGCGCACGACTGCCTTCGCATTCTCGCGATCAATCAACGACGGTTATTTCCGTTGATCGAGGCGAGTGTGTTATGATCAACCTGTCAAGGAACGCCGGTGGCGTTTTCCCGTTCGACCGTCTCGAGTTTGTAAGGAAATCTGCAAAGAAAAAACCTTCCGACCCGCTCCCTTCCCCTTCTGTCCGTCTCCTCCTCCGTGTCCTTCTCTCGCGTCTCTCTTCTTCATCTCCTCTCCGTCACTCTTTCTTTTCTTTTTCATCCAACTCTCTCACCTGCCCTCTCACCTTCTGTCCGTACCCCTCCCCCCCCTGAATAATGTTAAGTGGTTCACGGGGTCAAATCATCGCTCATTGTCCTCCTCAGCCCGTCTGCCTCGCACTAATGATTGATCTCGTGTATATGACCCCCCCCTCGAGGTTCGAGGCATCAATCAGTCAGGGCTATTTTCATTGATGGGTTGAACGTCCGCCGCTTAAGGAGGCAGGCGTCGACGTGTTGGTTTTATCGGTTTCTCCCAAACTACGGATCAGCGCTGAGAACAGGGCCACCTGTTTCTGGCGTGTGGCCCCCCCGCGTGTGTGACAAGGGAGCTTAAACGAGCCCCGAGTCCCGGCATCAGACTAGACTTGCTCAGTTTGGCATCCCATGTGATAAAACCACTTCTAAACGGGCTTAGGTGCCGAGGCACAGACATATCTCTGGTAATCAATCGATCAGGATTATTTTGTGTTCAGATACAACATGTTATGATCTAAATCCTAGAGAAAGAGAGAGAGTGCAAATGCTCTGTCCATCCATGTGTCCATGTATCTATCTGCCACTTGAAGCTGTACTGAAAGCCTGTTCTATTTGGATGTTTGAGTGTGTAAGTGAGAATGTGTGTGTGTGTGTGTGTGCGCGCGTGTGACCGCCTGAAGTCGTACTGAAAGCCTGTTCTGCGGGATAGTAACCGCTGTGGCCTGGTGTCCTTCTCTCAATAGGTGTTTAATGCCTTAGGAACCACAGCAGCGTCCTGCGCGAGGTGAGGTCTGTTAAAGTTATTCTGTTTTGATCATTTCTGTTTCTCTGTCTAAAATAATGTCTCTTCATCTCTGTCTATCCATCTATCTCTGTCTGTCTGTCTATCTCTCTCTCTTCCATAGTGATTCTGTGAGAAACTCCATAATGTGCAATTTCACCCTCTTCTTTCATTTAGAGAGAGCCCCTCTGAGGAAAAAAACTGCTGATGCAAGATTATCGCCCTTATCTTTCAAATCTGTTTAAGACTGTCTAATTGGGGATTAATTTGGTCAAATCAAGATTCCAATGAGAATTACCCCCAATTATCCCAGCTCAAACTAGTGAAAAGCATCAGAGATCCTGAAGATCCTGCCTTGTTTTGGACGCTTTCTCAGTTTGATCTGACCTTTGACTCTTACAAAGAGAATAATGTGTGAATAGAGTGTTTTTAGCGGGCTTGCTATACAGATATTTCTTTATTATTATTATTCATTCACGTTCAGATTCCTTTGTAGATGTGGGGTATTCAACAACTTTTTTATAGTTTTTAAAATATGTAACTTCTAAGAGCGGTACTGCTTCAGGCTACGGCAGCTAGCATACTTCACAATTTCTACAGAAATTGTACCTCTCTAGTTTGGATTTGTTAGCGACCGCAGAACCAGGGCTGGGAAGTAATGGCATACCTGTAATGATATTACAGTAACTGGGTTAATTTTTTCCAGCAATTTGACTTTTGTAAATGTAATTTGTTACGTTTACTGAGATAACAAAGTAGTGAGATGTTGGCAATTTTGAAAACACAAGAGAAAAGGGCATTTCAAATTTTTTTTAATATATTGTTACATAACAGTTGGGAATGATCGTAGACTGTAAAAAGAACTACTTGAATTGTAATGGGGATGGTCTAAATGGGGATGGTTCTACTGAGCACCTGGAAGCAACTTCTAGATAGCAGCAAACACAGTTCTTCTGTGAGTACAAGCCAAGGAACCACTTCTTAGTGCAATTTTTCCTCTTCACTTATGACAGACACTCGTGTCGATACAAAACCATCCATCACTGGCAACAAGGCAGCACTGTTTTCTTTTAAAAAGATTGCTTCCTAGTTCCTTTGAGGCAATAACTTTGATAACTTCAGGTTCCGGAATAAATAGTGTTTGAATTGAGGCTGTCAGCAGGAATCATATACTGTAGTTCCTTTGGAACATACCACATTTGTGTTTACTGAAGCGATAACACCTTGTGTGGCTTTTTGTTTGTCTGTCTATCAATCTACTTTTCTCTTTGTTGTTCTCTGTCTGTCTCCCTCGCTCTGTCTGTCTGTCTCTGTCTGTCCGCCTATCCATTTGTCTGTCTGTCTGTCTGCCTGTGTCTGTCTGTCTGTCTGTCTGCCTGCCTATCCATTTGTCTATGTGTGTGTCTGTCTGTCTGTCTGCCATGGGGTGCAGCTCAGGTCTTAGCAAAGGGATTAGAACCTACGACCACTTCTTCCTCTTTAATAGGATTTGACAGAAAGGGGCTGGTTTCACTCTCCCCCTCTATGTGTGTGTGTGTGTGTGTGTGTGTGCGCGCACGTGTGTGTGTGTGTGCATGTGTGGTCTTCAGAGATTCAAAGGTCTTAGCCACAGTCACACCCCAGTCACAGATAATGTCAAGTCTGTGCGCGTGTGTGTTTATGTGTCTGTGTGTGTGTGTGTGCATATTCCTGGGTGCATGCATGTGTGTCATGTCTGGGACTTTCCGTGTCATAATCCTGATGGGATGAGCTCTGTGTGTGTGTGTGTGCATATGCCTTGGTGCGTGCATGTGTGTCATGTCTAGGACTTCCATGTCATAATCCTCAAGGGTTGAGCTCTGTGTGTCTGTTTGAGTGTTTGGGGGTGTGTCTGTTGCCTAAGACATCAAACACACAATATCCTCATAGGATATACACTCTAAAAGCATCTCTCTCTTTGTGTGTGTGTACCTCGCTCTCTCTTATGTGTTTGTATGTCTGGAGTAGTCGATTTTGTTACAGCATAATCAACGAGTGACTAGAGCCACAAAGGTTATGAGTAAGAAGTCAGATGTCAAAAATGTATTGGCATCAATTTGTGTAAATGTGTGTGTGAGAGCGTGCGTCTGTGTGCGACTGAGTGTGAGTGTGTGTGTGTCTTCTCACTTCCCAAAAGCTCTCTACTCCTGGACACACGAGGACACCGCTTCTTTCATCTTTACCAACCAGAGTCGTTCTTGAATTCTGATGAGAGCTTCTTCACGTAGCGACCACGCCTGGACGAGCACCGAGCTACTCTGTTGCCATCGAGTATGGGACCCAATCACTATCATTATTTGTCCACAAAATGCTTCAAGACTTTGAGACTTACTTGATCCCCTAGCTGAGTGTTTCACTGGCTTCTGTGTTGCTAATGTTCGCTGTCCACGGTGCTAGATTCCTTTTAGCCGGAGTTCTTACAGTAAGCTGTAAGACGGTTGCTTTTGCTTGGGGTTAGGTTTTCTACGGTATACATCGTCTGGCATGCCAACGGTAATTCACTGGCACTTCTAATACTATCATCATCATCATCATCATCATCTTGATTCACCACCATCGTTGTTACAGTTGTCATCATCCTGTGAAGCACAAGGCTTTAACACTTAAGCATTTTGAACTTTCTTTGCCCCGGAAAACATTCGGTGTCGTAGATAACGTGAAAGAAAGCACTGAAAACATTGTGATAGAGGCGGTGGGAATGAGAAATCTTGCAATAGCAAGGAGTTTACGCCGCACCAGGGCCACCATTGCTAAAGCCCCTTCGCAGCCAAATAACCTTCAGGCCATGTAAGAGTCACGCTGACGGCACATCCCTCTCAGAAATCAATTTCATAGTCCAAAAAGAAACAATTGCTTTTGTCTCCCCGGGCTTCTCGGTTGAATGACGCCCTTTGTTTGAGACTTGCTACCTGTATGTGGCGTCATTATCCATGCCACCTGTTGGCGGGGCAACAGATGGGAGCAGGCTTACCTCACGCACCCCCGACTGACAGCTCGAGTCACAGAGCAGACGGCTGTCAGTGACGACCACAACAAACGCAGCGTGACATTTGTTCCCTCAAACACTTTCCATATGCGACTTTCTAACCTGCAAACCCATATGGGCCGACGTTAAGTTAGAAATAGAGAGAGAGAGAAGCGACAGGGCGCGACCACTGAGAGCGCAAAGTTAGGGTGTAATGAATGAGAGCAACGTTAGGAAGATGGGTGGATAGAAACCAGAGTGAAACCAGACACTTTCTGTCAAGTCCTATTAAAGAGGAAGAAATTGTCGTAGGTTCTAATCCCTACGCTAAGACCTCAGCTGCACCCCATGGCAGACAGAATGACAAAAAAATAACACAAATAGGCAGACAGATAGACAGGCAGCCAGCCAAATATATAGACAGACATTTAGATGGATAGACTAGCCTGTGTTAATTGTTGTTGTTGTTTTTATCAAATATTACTTTTAGCCTAAGCAAAAATGTTAACTATTTTATGCAAAACGTTGATAGGACATCTAACTCCTCGGAGGATTTTTGCTGACCGAGGTGGCGCTGCTCTTCCACCAAGAATCTCGTGTTAAAGTCACACACACTCTCACACACACACACCTTACTCCCGAGTCACAAACACACCGCAACCACTAGGTACCCCCCTTGTCATGGGCAAGGCACCGTGGACGTTTAGGATTCCGCTATAATTAACTCACCAGTCAAGAATGGAAAACAAAGAAATACATCATTTCGGTGCGACTGACAGCGGACGGTGTTTCGTCTGCAGTTCCCCGGTTTTAGGAAGCGTTTTGAACGCTCTTTGCCCTGGAAAACATTTGGTGTTGCAGATAACTTGAAGAAAAAAAAAAGAAAAAAAAAAAGCATTGAACGCATCGCGATAGAGGCAGCGAAAATAAAGAAAACTTTGCGAGAGGAGCCTGCGAGGTTGTCCTAGTTCAGACTGAATACGGGCGAAGGGAATTTTTTTTTACAAACTCACCACGTTTCAGCCTCATTATTCCGCCGGTATTCGCTCACGGGTGCCGCTGAATTTCCACCGGAGATTGCTCTCGGAAATCACTCTTCGAAAAATGCCGGCGTAAGGTGAGCACACGTTGCTTTTTGACTGTTTTAAAGCGAAGCCGCTCTTTGTGCCGCAACCTTTGATGTTTCAAACTCTGCACCTGTTGTGTACCGCGCGCGCACGCGGGTCAAACAACGTGTCAGTGACGTGTCGATCGCGCGGGTCCGCGGGTTATTAATGGAGCAATCGGCATATCGCAATAATCAATAATGTATCAATAATACATGCGAGGCGACGGACTGTCAAGTGGGCGGGTGTACAGTGAAGGGGGTCGAGAGATTACTGTGTTGGCTTTGTAAGAGGGACTGTTTTCATACGGATAGAGACCACTTGTTGCGGACTTTGAAAAGGCTTAAGGTTAGATTCGGTTTTAGTTTGGAATTGAATCATAATAACGCGTGTCTGTCTGTACACCTGTTGTTAAATCAAGGTACATTGTCTTTCTGTTGTAAAATATGGTGAGGTGGCAGCCTGTTAACATTAATAGTACACCCTCCTTCCTCAGTAGTGCACCTATTTGCAGTATAGGCCTACTCATCATCATCATCATCATCATCATCATCATCATCATCATACCCACCTATGCAGTTTGTGCACATAGCCTCCTCAGGAGTATGGCATATCTCCCTGCAAACCACCTCTTCAGAAGTAGCATATACCCTCTCCTCGTCAGTATATCACCTCAAGTACCACCACTTTTAAGAAACCAATCCCATAGCATTATAGTATCTCAAAGAACAACGTGTAAGAGTCTTACATGGAAATTGGATTTTTAGAATCTTGAATAGAAGTAACGATGGCTTTTCCATCGAGTTGTGAATTAAGGCTTAAGTTGTATACAAGTGTGTCTCTCGAACATATTTTTTTTGCATTACAATAAAAATACGGTTTGCTTTTATCTGGGATGTGTGGAGATTTGTGGTCTTATTAACTATGTGCTGGAAGCATAGAGTCTAATGGATAATAGCATTGTTGTCTCAAAGGCTAATCCAGTAGTTTTCTTTTCACACCGATGGGATTTAAACTGAAGTAATGTCAGCTCTTGGTCTTATTGGACAACAAGTTGCTTTATTCCTGTAAAGTTATATTTGTTGGTGCAAACTACTAGAGACAACAGCAGCAACAGGTGCGCAACATTCAAATGTTGATTTAAAAGATAATTCCAGCTATTTTTACCTATCTTTTCTAGATAACTAAATTAAACTGTCAAGTCTTGAGATTTGTTTTTAATAACATCTATTTACAGACATGTATCAAGGGTTGTATTGGAGATTAGTGATCCCAACCAACTGAGTCCATAAATACTGCTATAATGAAGCGATTGTTGACATTTTGGTCAGAGCTGATCGGTATGATAGGAAAAGATAGGAAAACAAGGTCCAGGTCAAAAATAGACGGAATTATCCCTTAACATTGAAATATCTAGGTTTTGTTTAAATAACTTCCTTCAAATTATTCAGTACAGCCCTACAAGCTACTTGTAACTCCTCTCACACGAAACAGGGTTCGTATCCAACCGGGATAAACCCCACTCCCTCCCCTGACCCCTGACCTTAACCTTGGTGTGTGTCCTGCCACAACACTGCTCATCAGCGCACACTCTTTCATGTACACATAAAGTCACTCAGCCATTACTCTGACAAGGCTTCGTATTCCCACACCACCCTTAAGGCTCTGTTTGATTGTGCTGCTTTCCTTCGCTGTGTGACCTTGTCTTTTTGTTTTTTTTGTTACTGGTCTTTTTTTTTTTGCGTAACCTTGTCTCTTTGTATTTCGCTTGTCCTGATTGTAAAGCACTTTATCAACTTATGTTTTAGCCAAAGTACAATACAAATATAGGTATTTTTATTATTAGCTAGTGTGTATGGGCAGCCTAGAGTATGTGATTATAATTTTTAATTAAAGTTCCTTGGATCATTCAAAATTATAAGCTTGTAAGCTTTATGTTAACTGAGGTGGATACACACTGATGGCATTACTGTGGTGGGCGGACCTCAGACCCTGTAGGGGGGTTTTGTACATTTTGTACATTTTAAAGTTAAATGCATCAGTCTGGTGCACTTTGAGAGCAATATTAAGAGGCTAGATCTATGAAGAACTTTGTGCCCTTGTAAACAATTTTGTGCCCTAGTAAACAATTTAATCATAAACACATTGGTTTTATAGATATGAATGGCGATGACACGGCAAAAAAAGTCACACGCACAAAGCGTGGTAAACGAGACAGAGTTTAACACAGTTCACAAATGGTCAAAACACGGAATCGACTAGAGCATCAATTTATACACTAATGTGAGGAGGCTAGCAAAAGTACACATTTACAAACATGATTTGTTTAGATTTGATTCAGCGTGCTGCTACCTGTTTTGGATAGTAATCTACACGTGGGACAAAAGTGCTACCCTGCTACTGGTTCTCCACATTTGTCCCAAAGTAGAGTCTTAAATTCAGATAAAGGGTCCAACTGTATTCTTTTGTTTTATGTACAAGAATAGACAAGGGGTATGTGTGTGTGTGTGTGTGTGTGTGTATGTATGTGTGTGTCTGTGTATGTGTGTATTATTTCATTTCAGGATTTCAGGGTTGTGGACATACAGCTCCCTGCCCTGTTGTTTGTATTTCTAACTGTCGTATTTTTACTTCACAACACTATAGAGGCTGCCATGAACCAAAGACTCCCAGATCAAAGGTGGTCTAGAAATGAAATGGGGTTTAATTTATTCAGCCATTCCCGGGCTGCTGAGGTCATTTGCAGAGGAACACAGTGCTCTGTGTGTGTCGGTGCGCCTGTGAGTGTGTGCGTATGTTTTTGTGTGTCTGAGAGAGATTATGGCTGTGTTTGTGTGCATGTGTGGGAGTGTGGTTTGCTGATCATTATATATTTCGTTTGGCCCTACCCGAAAATCTCGATGGCATCCCAAGGCACCAGTCTTACCACGGCAGAACAAAGCGTTTATATCAACAACTGTAGGGCACATGCAGAAC
>OMKK01066757.1:0-13235 GCA_900302305.1 Polymixia japonica
TCATTGTAGGACAACAGAGAGCCAAACCTCACTTAAATGTCGAAACACTCGTCACCTCCGCTGTACCTTCAAAGTGTTTGCCACACCACCAGCGACAACAAAAGTCCCCCTTGTGTGCCTGGCATAGAATTGTTTGGAGGTTGGGATATTCTGGGACACAGTATATTGATCATGGGAAAGCAGCACCAAAGTGGGGTTGGGTCACAACGATATGCAATACATCCTAATGCCTAGCCAACTGAGGAACGACAGCCGGAAATGCCCCGGGGCTCAGTGTGACGTTACAAATGACAGGCCTACACAACACCATAACTAGGTGTTCCTTAACTGTAGTAACCCGACGTTATGGACACATTAGTAAGCCACCACTGCAAACTTTTTCATTTGGTGTCATGTTTTGTTATGTTGTATTTGTACTTGCATCTTATAATAATCTATACTTTCAATTCATTATCAATCTTGCAAAAAACAAAATTCTTGGTCAGTGGGACCAATGTTATTTCATAAACTTCTGGTTGTACCATTTTCATAGACGTGTTGTCTTATCAAAATGAATCTATTAACAATACTTGTATTTATTTATTTCACAAAATAATCCTGCTGCCCTCAATAAACTGCTCAAAAAGCAGCAACGCAACATTATCCTGCGCTGTCATGGTGCCTATAGACGCACAAGGTTGTTTACTTCGCTGGTCCAATGTTCGCCAGGCGAGTCACGTTTCATAGGAATTTGGCACTGCCTATGTACGCGCTTCTATAAAAACAAACGGTTTGAATTTAAATCAAGGGGAACGACAAGTTTCCCGTCGTCGTTGTTTTTCCCCCTCGCTGCGCTGCTATTTGACTGCCCTCTCTTATCGCCCAGCCCGTTCAGAGTACAGCCAATCTGCTTTAGCCATTTGTTATTGCTGTGAAAGAAGTTCCCTCTCTTCCCTCCAACGTTTTCCACACGTAGAAGCAACATAAGCAACATTTCCTGTCTTCACGATAGCCTTATGTTAAGTATTTTTAAGGGCAGTGTTCTAACCAATACATTGATAAGAACACATTAGCAGTTTTAACACTGTGTTGTATAAATGTATACAAAATGTACTCAATGCTGTATTATGTCAAAAGCATAAAACTTCAAACCCTTCTAACTCCAATTTCAGACTGGCTGTGTTGGCAGTGGCAGGTAACACGTATCTGATTCACTCACCTTTGGCAGTAGTGGCAGCCTCCTTGAATCCCAAACAGACATAGGGTGTGGTGTGTAATCCATTGATGCCCCCTTTGCAGCTGGTGGGTTTGAAGCCAACCAGGTCCTCGCACTTCTCCACGTCACCATTCTCCAGCAGGTTCAAGGCAATGTAATTCAGTCCGTTCTGGAAGCCGGCCGAGGCCTGCCGGCTCATGGGGCTCCCGCACTCCTCATCAGAGCCCTCGCTGCTCCGGGATGAAATGTTCTCCACGGAGCTGTGCCTCTTGACAGCGTCTCCCCGGGCAAAAGAGGGGAAGACGGGCGTTACGGTGGTGGTGGAGGAGAAGGTCTCGGAGCTGTGGCGTCTGCGGCCCTGGGGGTTGGCTCGGATCACCTTGGCCGAACAGTCGGGGTCCAACGTGGCGGAAGAGGCGGCCTCAAGCAGGAACACCCCTATGCCCCCTGGGACCCCCTGGTCCTCCAGAGAGAGCCTCTTCTCTCTGTTGCTCTGGCTGCTGGAGGATCAAGCATAACACTCATTAAGACACATATTAAATGCATAGTGGCCTACTGGTTATGATATTCATACCAGGTTAATTCAATAATTAGTGTTGACTTTGTGAGTTTATCAATCATACAGCCAAAACATTCTCTTAGGTTATCATATAAATGTTGTAACAGCCGTACTCGTCACACCACAGATATACATACCTTGCTGTTGTCTGGGCAACAAGCTGCAGAGATGAGCTTGACATCCCAAATGTCATCTCAGTGTAGTCATTTTTCACTTCGCCAGAGAGGACCTGGGAGCCCCTGTCACCATCTAAATGGTACACTCCATTCTCCTCTGAGCAGGGGCACATGGACAGCTCTGGGAGAACGTCCAAACGTTCAGCGGGGGTCATGGCCTCCTTTGGCGAGCGCGAGCCCAGCTCCAGGTTCATGTAGTCGGAGAGAGGGGACCTCCTTCTGCCTCCCCCGCTGGAGCCCAGGGATGAAGGCTGGCTCTCGGTGGACGGGGGGGAGTATTTGCACCCGCCAAAGTCGATGTTGATGTATTCCCCGGGGCTCCTGGGCTCGCTGGGCAGGGGGTGTTCATTCATGCTGGGTAGGGTTCGCAGGGTGTCCAGCGACAGCCTATTGGGTCTGCCTAGCCTGCCCCTGTAGGACAGGCTCTCGCTCCGTCGGATGGGGGATGGCGCCGAAGGGCTGAGGGCGGAGGGTTGGGCCGCGCTGGGTTGCATTACTGAATAGTAGTCTGACTCCCCACCTCTGGGCCTCTGGCTTTGAGGGCTCATCAAAACATACTGGTTGTTGTCTTCCTCGTTCTTGGCGGCCTGCGGTTTGCCTGGGTGCGGTACAGAGGTGGCCTGGTAGCCTGGTCTAACTAAGGCTGGTTCGCTGGCCAGTGGGCCCAGGTAGTAATCAGGGGAGGTCTGGAGTGGAGGCGGGTTGCCAGGTGACATGTTCATGTATTCTCCATTCGCCAGGCGGCTGTCTGGGCTTTCCATGGATGTTCTGGAGCCGCACCACATCCTCATGTAGCCGTTGTCCTCCAGAGAGCTACTGCCCGGGGAGCTGGTCTTGTAGCCCCCGCCACCCGCTGACTGGTGGTGCACCCTTGGGTTGATGATCTGCTTAGGGGCCGAGACGCACATGGGGCTCATGGGTACGTAGTTGTCCTCTTTGCCGGACTGTGGTGCGACGCCCGGCGTCATGGGCATATAGCTGTCATCTCCCAGGTTACTGCTGGAGCTCTGGGACGAGCCGATTTCAATGTCCCCGTAGTCCTCGGGGTAGGATACTTTGGGCGAGGCCGAGTGAGAGCTCTGGCCGTGCGCTATCCGCATAAGCGTGTACTCATCCAGGGAGGCCGAAGACAAGGGCGCCACCACCCGCTGCTGACGCGGCGTGGTGAGGGAGTAGGTCCTCTTCCTGTATGACTTGTCCAACGGCAGGCCCTCCCCGCTGCCCCTGTGCCTGTTCGCCCCGTCCATCAGCATGTAGCCGCCCAGGTCGCTGGCCTCACGAGAGGGGGGAGTGCTGGAGAGGGAGTCTGGGGTGTTGCTCCGAGTGAGGGGGAGGAACCGGGGATCACTGGGGCTGCAGCTGTACTCGTCACACAGCATAAAGGCGGTGTCACTGAGGGAGCCAGAGATGGAGGCGCTGCAGCTGAAGGGGCGCCGGGCCTTGTCAGGCGTGGAGATGTTCACCCCCCCTCTGGGAGACATACTGATGGGGCTGGAGGCAATCGGAGGGGAGTTGGACACTGGCATGGACCTGCTATGCTGGAGGTTGGAGGAGGACTCCAACATTCTGCAGGTGCGCCCACTGCTGAGGGTGTGGGACCTGATTAAGTGATTCCCAGTGTTTGGACTGGTGGGACTCCCACTCATAGATATGGACATGGATACTGGTCGGGTCATGCTCCCGTCTCCTTCACTGGCCGTTCTTATTCGGCAGGATGTGAACTTTCGCCCTGGGGATGTGGCCGCTACGCTATCGGTTCTGGATCTTCTCACCAGCCCCGTTTGGCTTGGGGGGAGGTTGTTATGGTTGCGTCGTGTGGGCACAGAGATGGGGTTCGTGCTGGCAGACTGGCTTTTGCTCCGCGGCCGGAACTCAGACAGCTCTTTCATGGCTTTCATTGCCTCCAGGATGGTTTCGTGGATGTTTTGTGCGACCACAGAGTCTTCCGCCTGCATCCAGAACTCCCCGGGCCCAGTCACAGCCGAGCGACCAACCTCGATGAAGAAGAAAGTGTCCGAGTGACCGCATCTCCGAATATTCATGAGTTGCAAACTGACAGACGCCACCTCCGAATTCAGTTTCACGAAGCTGATTGTCCGGCTGGATAAACACAGCCTGTATACCCCAGTCAAATTCTTGATTTGACCTAGTCCTTTTGATTTCAAATTGATTTGCCACACTTCCTTATAGGCAGCCGTTGCGGGCGTAATGTGGCCGTAGCTCGCCTCCTCGAAGCCCACCAAAGAGGACGTGGACGCGGGGCTGTCATACACTTTACCCTCCGCTATCAAATCCGTCAAAACCGTGTACCAGGCCTCCTGTTCCTGCTCGTTCTCGGCGGCCACCGCGAAGTACTCGTCCTTGGTGTAAAGGGCGATGAGGTGCTTGTGTTTGGCGTCGGCCCGTTTGTTTACGCACAGGCAGGAGTCCAAAGTTACGACCCGTTTGGCGGCGGACTTGTTTTTCCATTTCTTCTCGCTCTCGTAGTACTCCAGGCGCGCCGGGGAACAGCCGCTGTGTCCCTTGAGCACGAAAAAGCGCCTGTGTCCGTGTTTCTGCTTCCTCAGGTACCCGCACTTCTTCACGTCGTTAGATAACAGGTGTCCCCCCGTCGTCGTCGCCGGAGGACTCGCCATTACGCTTGCTTTTTTTTTTTTTTTTTTTTTTCCTCCAGAGAAACTAACGTCCTTGATCGATATTATTCTGAAAATACAAGAACTTCGGCGGAAACCCGTGTTTTATTTTTTCTTCCTAATCCATCGCGGTGCGTCGCGGTGCGTCCGCCTCTGCGCAATGGTTTTAAAGCAGGATTGCTTGGCCACTACCGCTCCAGCCACCGAGCTGGAGAGAAAAACAACATGTGACGTTGCTACACTCAGCCTAGGCTTGCTCTAAAATAAGAGAGAGAAAAAAAAAACCCACCCCAGTCATAAAAGGCGGTGCGGGCTGGGGAGGGCCGCGCCTGTCAATCATCCAGAATGCGCTCAGCTCATTGGGCTCATTGGTTGGAAGCGCGTACTAAGACCCTCCTTTCTAACATAACGCACAGTGAAGTAATGTGCCATAATTGTTTGACCGTTTGCCATTTCCACACGAGAATGGTACCATATGTAATGGACAGGAACTACGTGGAAATGGAAAATGATCAAAACAATTCGAATAATAAGGGTCGATGTATATAATGCTATGCGACTGCTTTAATGCGGCGCATAGGAGTCGTTTCACAGATAAGGTACATTTTTGCAGAATAAAACGGACCACTAATATAGGCCTACACCAGTCCTGCTTTTTAGACATGGGCAACAATCCATAAATCAATCGGGAGGCCGATTACATAAAAGTCCAATTCAAAGTCTTATGCGTAATGTGCTCTATAATAGCGCACTGCAGACCATTAGACTCATACCATTACCTTTAGCAGGCAGTAATATTGTAAACACGCTGAGCGCCCCACTTGTTACATAACGTGCGTTACAGCCTGTTTTTAAACTCGTGGGTATTTCTATCCAACTGGATCCCTGCATGTGCGTTGCCTATTTAAACACATCACCATTTGTTTGCCCATATAACATTCTCGTAGTGTAAACATTTGGTAACAATTGTGCAGTTTTGTTTGTTCTTATCTCCTATAGGTACGCAGTCCAAAATACAATTACAAAATACAAAAAATAAAAAATAAAACTCTGACCGCTTAAACGTATATTTGGTGCGTTAAACCTTTGATGTTTCGCTTGCAGGCATATTTACATAATATTCACGCTGAATGAAATACACCAATCTCTGAGAAGAATGAAAAAAACAAATGCGTCAGAGACGTGGTGCATCTCCAAGCAACAGAAATGCTGCCATCTACTGGCTGCCACACCTTCGACGTCCCTGCAACTCGTACACTGGATATTTTGCACAAATTCATTTGGCTTTCATTCGCTTAAATATAAACGATAAACACGATCAATGCTCAACAACTAATGAAAAAAACAACATTTGGAGCAACTGCATTAGGTTGTCGAGGGTGGGTCAGATTACATGAGGTAAATAGGAAGCTTGGAGACATCTGTTCATCAGATCATCTCGGTAATTATGGTGCTGATACTCCCTCTGATCTCACTCATGATCATGTCACCCCTGTACAGGCGCAGACCCCCTCCCACAGCCCGTGTCACCCCCGTGTGACAACACTTGGACAGTTTTTAAAAAAAATAATCGTTCATAATTACACATTTCTCATTGAGGTGTCAATGTACATTAGATTGTAATGAGTACATTGTGTATGTGAATAGGGGTGTCTACTGTTCATTATTATCCCCCCACACAAACACATAGACACTGCAGATTAAGAGTAATCCCCGATTGTCTCTAATCAGTATTGTTCTCTGTTATTGTTGATGGCAATATGTGACATTTGGCTGTTGCCTATTTGTCTGTTATGCAGAAATGTTAGTGTTAATTTATTGGGGTTAATCCTGGCAGCATGTGTTTTAAACACTAGAGTCGCCACCTCTAATCTGAAACATTACCGAAAACACAAACACCTCCTGCGGGATTTAGTTACACGGAGCATTTCACCATAGATAAGTCTATAAACAGCTTGAGGCAAACACAAAGGAAACAAAGAGATTAATGTTCACACTTAACTGGCAAATGCATAACTGGCAAAGTCATTGAATGTCCAAATGCTTGTTTGTTTTGCTGTCACTTTGTTTTGTAACCGATTAATGGGAGATGGTGCACTCTTGCTTAGATATCACTGTGTCCATATACCCCTTTTCAACTCCTGTGTGAAAGCATCTCTAAACACAGGCCCGTTTGATACTTGATACTTGTGATGTTGGGTATGAAGTCTGAAGCTACTCCACAGACAATGAAGGAGAAACTGTTTTTTTTTAGGCCCATTATACATGTTTTGGAGTATTCATACCCAATTGAGTGTTGCCAGTTCTGAACCAGCAAATGTACCCTTATCCCCAGAAAAAAAATCATACCACAGGGGGATTTGTGTTATCAGTGTTATGTTATTATCAAGATTATTATCAAGATTATGGATGTGTTTCATTATAAGATTGTCTTGAACATTGATTAACAGCTGAAAAAAGTTTCATACCCGTTTAAATTTCAAGTCGCATTCACTTATCTGCGTATTAATCATGATGCCACCTATAGTAACCATTAATGCTATAACCGTTGGTGTGCCCGTCAAACACCTCCTCCCCTCAGCCTGCAAAAGCCAGAACGTCGTGCTTCTTATTTTGGTTTGTTAGTGTAGTTCACCTCGCCCGCTAGAGTGCCGATCTTACAGCACCTTTAATGTGATTGTGCTGGAGGTTAGTGTGTCCTGACAAGGTGAAACACGTTTACTGAGCGGAAATAGGTAAATAGGCACAGGTGCACCGAGAATCCTCCTCTCAACCACCTCTCAACCCGTGATCGATGTCTGATATATAACAAGGTCTAACAAGGTCTCATTGTTAGTTAGTATGGAGAAAGCGACAATGTAACATCTGTGTTTGTCTTCACAAGAGGTAGCACACGGGTCTGCATGCCACTCTTCAAGGACAAAACAGCAGGTGCTCGCACATAATGACTTTTGAAGAATACCATCGTGTTCACAGTATTTTTCCACTCCCACACAGAAAAGTGCTAATTAATATGACAAAATGCTAGGTGACTGCCAATTTAGCAAACCGTCGAAGCAATGACCAGGGTTGAGAAGTAATGGGATTACAGTGACCTGATGACACCAGTTGGTAATTGGAGTCAGTTACATGAAATATCACAGTAATCCTATTACAGATACCCTGAAACATAGTATGCTTGACTACATACTGGATCCTGAAAGCTCTATAAACGTGGGTTACCCTTGCTGGTCAAATACAGCCCAATATTGCCCCTTAGTGGCTGCGCTCAAACATTGCAAGTGTGTGGTGCTCCGTTTGTTGAATGAAAATGTTAGAGAGGAGATCTGACAATAAACTGAAGTACTCCTCTCAGGACACGTGATGAATTAAAACAAAGAAAAAATCTCCAACAAACAGCCATTTTGATTATTATGTCAAGCTGTCATGTTTTTTTTTATGTAATTAAAAAAACGAGTAATTTTGTTCCAGAAATCGAGACAAATAATTGAGATTAGTAGTAGAGTCAAGATGTATCACTTTAAGCTACAGTGGTGAGAAAAGTAAATCCTTCAGAATTTTCTGCATTTCTGCATAAAGTCACCTAAAATGTGTTCATACTTTCAGCTTCGTCCATATATTTTAGTACATATATAAGAGACAAAAGAACCGCACTTAACAAATAGCACACTAACATTATAGTTTTTTATTTATGTAATGAGGAAAATTATGCATCTAATTTATTTGTTAGGAAAAGTGTATGAACCTCTAGGTTCGTCAGTTTATCTAAGGGGGTAATTAGAGTCTTTTTCAATCAAGTGGATGACAATGAGGTGTGTGCTTTGATGGCCCTAGGGTAGGCTAAAATACAAAGCTGGTCTCTATCTGCCTCTATCAATGGACATCTATCAGAGGACCTCAGAAAAAGAGTTGTTGATGCTCATCGGGCTGGAAAAGGTTACAAAACCACTGAATTTGGGCTCCACCAATCCATTGTCAGGCAGATAGTAAACAAATGGAGAAAATTCCACACCATTGTTACTCTTCCCAGGAGTGGTGCCGCTAAAGGCAGCACTAATTATTAAAAACAAAGCAAAATAATTTTACAGTGCATGCGTGCATCTTAGCTGCCTGTCAGTGGTCAATGTCGTTTTATAGAGATTGCCGACGTTTTTTTTTTTTGAGGCAGTTAAAAGCTTCAAAATGATCAAGTAGGTTTACTTAAATATTTTATCTCGTAGAACAAAACGTGCCATATCTTAAGCTTGTTGACCACAAGCCGTTATCATCCATCTCTAATGGAAAAATCCATTACAGTTTTGGTGAAGGAATGGCTAGCAAGAGCAGTACTTTTTAGCCTTTCATTGATGCTCCCCTTATTGTTTTAATATTATGTTTTATTGTATTCTCTTTTGTACGTTTTTAATGTTGTGTTTTATATTTATCTAGTGTTGTTTTGTCTTTGCATAATTGTTTGTTTTCTATTTGCACAATGGTTTATCCGCACATTTAAAACACGTTTAAAGCATAAAGCACTTTGTAACACTGTTTTGAAAGGCGCTATCTAAATAAAGTTATTATTATTATTATATTATTATGAACATACTTCCAGGTTTAGGACTGATGACGTTTTTTTGTAGGCGAAAAGTCAAAGATGTTTAGTTAAATATCAAGATGGCTCGCACAGCCTATGGAAACCCTCGTCCGCTAAGGCGGAAACAAAAGTTCTAAAATGCAAATGATAATTAATATTTATGTTGGTCATTTAGCAGAGTGGTCATAGATAATATACAGCAGCTAATTAATGCAGGAACAGCATGCAAATGCATTACTAACATCGTGTAACACCATCGTGTAACACCATACTACTCGTATGTGCTAAGTACTACAGACATCTGCTAAACAGAAGTGATTTTTTTTTACTAATATGAAGACGTGTCTATGCTCATACCACTCTCAGTAGCTCGCTAAGACCTTAAACATCACGCTGTTTGGCTAAATCAAATAAGCCCCCGCAGAAAATAATATATTGGACCGAATGTGTATTGATTCCCAGTCAAAAAAATGTTACGAGAAGACGGAAGTAGCCGGAAGTGGAGTCTCTAACCTTTCCGGTTCTCTTTGTTTCTGCTACGTACTTCCTCATTTGCGCCTTCGGCCAATATGCGTCTAGCTCCAGCAACCGCACTGACAGACAAGAGATAGCTTCTGTACGCAGAGGCATAGTTAGTTTGTATGTGGCTAAACAGCAACACGGACAGACAAGTGGCTATCTCTGGTTAGCTAAACCCCGGTTGTAGTTTTAGGCAGCCAGACGCAGTCAGCATGGTTTCCACCGCGGTGCTCTTCCTCCTGACTTTGGGCTCAGTTTGGAACCCAGCGGCTGCGGACAGAGAGCTCGTCTATGTGACTGTGGTGAGTAACGACGTCGGCTAACCATCGACACAGCAAAGCTAACATTATGTTACCTTTTTGAACCTGGACTTGTGATAACAATGGGACGTTTTCGTGGATTCCGGGGAAATAAGGCAGCGGTTGACAACTGCGAGCTGTTAGCTAACTAGAGTTACTAGCTAACTCAGTATGTTATGCGTTTAGCTCCAACCCATAAACAACCTCTTCCCGCTTACAGTTCTGGTTAAGCTAACATACCTTAGCTATAACCTAGACACTTAACTATAGCACTTTCTCCCGAAAGCCATACCGTCACATGACTGTCAGTCGTTAGCTGTCAGATACTGCATGACTGCAACTGTAATGGACAGATAAAAGGGTCCATGGTCCAGATCCAAGTCAACGCCAGAATGCATGGACATTCACCTGGTTTTTCTGGGAGATGGCATTGAGGGTGGGCATGCTTGAGTACTTGCAATGGGCATGCAAATGAAACTGCTTTACCGTTCCCAGCTCACCGAGCGACACATGCAAAGTGTTTCAGTCACAAAACGCAGTGTAGAAGCTTTCCACAACACAAGTGTTTTTGGAGGTGTTCTTGCAGGACACCAATAATATGATGTTCTTACCTACCAAAATGGCATGCAAACTATTGTGCATTTCTGTCTTCTATAAGGTACCTTTTCCACGCAAAGCCCACCACACTGGCACCATTCCCACTTAATCCTCTCTTAAGTGCACATTACTGCAATATCGTATGCCCTGTTTCTGCACTACGCTTGACCAAAATAATTTCCCTTTACTGGTTAATAAAGCCCACCTCGTACTTATCAAACGCCAGTGACTCGCCTGGCCGACTGTTCCCCTCTCATTCGTGACATTTAGATATAGAAAGTGTCGCTGCAGGCCACTGACGAGATGTGAGTTGCAAGTGAATGTACTGCATGCTCACAATAACGCCATTGTGGCCAATACTTGCGATTAAGCCGATTACACGATTCTATAATGTGAGAAATCGGTTTAATAATGCCATTTACATGTGTCATAGTTATTTCGATTATCTGGAAATAATTGCGGGTTTCCAGTTGTAAATGTGGTAAACATTACGGTGCCTACCGTCAAAACAACTTTCAGCTGAAGTGTTGTTTTTTCAAAGTTGTCTCTGCTTTTTGCTGCTTGGCATTTTTGACTTTTGTCCAAACTACTCACACGAAGCGTCAGAAAGAAATTCAGGTGTATACAAGTTCTTACTGTCCCCAGATAATGTGAGTAAGAGTTCTGAGTTCATCCTCAGTACATGTATTTAGCGTGTCTGTTAGAAAATGCGGTATGACGGGTGTGATATGTCCCTAATAAAACCTTGTATCGCCAAAAGTTTCCATGCGTTTTCTAAGCTATTTTGAGTTGGTCATATCAACACTGAATATCAAACTTATTTTGTGTAAAAGCTTTGAATTCAAAGAATAGCATAATGAGAGGTACAATGTTTCTGCAGGACACTGATGATATGAGTTGTCCAAACGATGCAAATGAATCTGCCAGGGCTGAGCCTGTCCACAGTTCACCCCAAGTGATATCTATTTAGTGCGTGTTAAAGAATGCTTTGCGACTAGGCGTGACATTCAGTTAATGGTTTTTCATGCACTAAAGACAGCCCTAGACAGTGAGTGATGTAACAATTTACCTGAGTGATGGTGAATCCTTCCTTCCTTCCAGAAGAATCTTTTCCTTGGTGTCATAGAAAGGCCACTGAAACAGCACTTAGGATATGTGACATTAAAATTCTATGTTGATACTCATAATAGTTATGACAATATTCAACTCAATGTATCATTGGTGCCAATGGAGAATATCCAAAATGAGTTTGAGGATTTTCCAGTAATTTTACACGTAAAGGAACATGAAATTAAAGGGGAAAAAAGTAAATGGAGTTTTCTTTTGTATATTGCAGCTATCCAGATAAAGTTGCTACAGTACCACAAAATATTTACATCCATAATGTTTTTAAGGAAATAGTTTTGTGAAACACTTTAAAATGTAGGGCCCTATGATTTCCGTGATATGGTAAACACAGACATGATTGGAATTTAGTCTTAAAACACGGAATTCACACGATCAACTGCAAATGTAAGATTTCTGTTGGTATAGTAATGGAATTTTATCTGGGATGCGATTGGTGAAATAACTTGAATAATACAAGAGTATGAACGGACATGTCACTGCGTGCATTTATTATATTTCCACCTTTCAGCTTCACTGATTAATATTGGGAAATAAAAAAACAAATTTGACTAAAAAAAGTTCTCTCAGTATCCAAAGTAAATGTTTATCATGGTACTATGAACGGCCATTTTGTACGCACACTTAGAATTTGAGCAAGTTGTGGGTGTGGTCAAGGAATGGGGTGTTAATGGTCGTCGCTGACCGACCACCAGCTCCAGAACTGGTGAATGAGCAAGTTGATCATTCCAGGAACCAGTGCTGTTATACTTAGTCCTAGATACTCTGACCTAGAACATCTATAGGCTCTTAGGCCTAGCTGCCCTGCTGCCCAGACATAAATGGATCACGGTGCAGGTCAGGCTAGTTGCATTAAAGGTGCTTTACTCTACCCTTAAATAGAATTCACACGTTATTCTAAATCTATCTTGAGCTGTTTAATTGATGTGTTTAAACGTATCCCTCTGTCAATGCGAAACCCACATTCATTAGTACTGTCACCGTCAAGATAATAAAATAACTGGAGGCAGTGATGGTTTGGCTCGGCCGTTGGCAAGAATGTAGTTCCTCACTCAACGCACGAACCCCAGGAAAAATTATCAAATGCCTCCACAAATTTGTTTCATGGGGCCAATTATTTTGAGCCGGTGATCTGAGCCAAAGTTTCACATGATGGATTGCAGAGACATTACGAAGCACAAGGGCCACTTTGGTTACAGTTTGTATGCAATGTTTCATGGCATTGAGTGGGATTCTGACTTTGTGGGCACAGTTGCAGTACCAGTGGTGATTTTACAGGATATGGACACTTTCTTTAGTTAATGCCTATCCGCTCAGACACAGAGGTCATTTCAATGTCAAAGCCCTAACTTTGTTATCTTGCGAGACAGCTGGATTTGCGAGATCATGAGTTCACCGCGAGAATCACGATCGTGAGAATCCATCTTGTCAGGCTTCAAGTTAATGTGATTGTGGCCGAACCACAGCTGGTTCAGACCAATCAGCGTCCTATGAGGAACTACTGGCAGCTACGGGCGTGGTTTAGCCCTTGGTTTAGCCCATGATAGACAGATGGTTCA
>OMKK01066775.1:7653-23265 GCA_900302305.1 Polymixia japonica
TATGTGTGTGTGTGTGTGTGTGTGTGTGTGTGTGTGTGTGTGTGTGCGTGTGTGTGTGCGTGTGTGCGTGTGTGTGTGTGTGTGTGTTTTTCACCTATGTTTGTTCATGCATTGTGATGCTCTGTCATCTGGTCATGAAAGAAAATGTCAATGTACTTTACTTGTGCGCACGCACACACACACATGCACACGCACGCACACACACACACACTTTTATTTAGGCTATCTTGTGGTGCTCACCGGAAGCTGCAATCTAAGCTGCATGCCCATGATATTTCCTCTTTCGTAAGCCATAATAACTTGAGTGAAATGGTCATGCAACTTGTAAAAAAAGGGCCCGAGAGGATTATATTCATGAAAGCTTAAAAACCCTATGTGACATCGCTTCATCTGTGGAGACCTTTGCGCCCAGACTAATGTCGGTTGGATATTTAATACATCCTTTCTGTTCTGTTGTCTGGTACTTCAAAAGTAGAAAAAACACGACTGCTTTTTTGAACACATAAGCAGAACCCTCAGTCAACCAGCTGTCCATTCTAGATATAAGTCTACGATGACAAAAGCCTGTCTGGTACTGTTTTGATGCTATCCTGGCCAGTTCTCCCAGTGCGTGCATAACCAGCAGCCAACAAAGAGAAACAAGGAAGTGATGAAGCAATGGCCAAACTAGCATCAACACAACAGGCATGTCTTGAAATATTTTTAATAACATCTATTTACAGACATGTATCGTCGTAGGATGAGCGTCACCATGTTTTGGGTGATTTTGAGTTTTTTGGAGTTTGCGAGTATTTCAGACTAGCGAACCCAGCCAGCGCAGACCTTAAGTACGCTATAACGAAGCAATTGATGACATTTCGGTCTGAGCCGAACGGTATGATGGGAAATGATAGGAAAATGACGTCCAAGGTCAAAAATGTACAGAATTATCCTATGAAGGCAGTGGTTTCTGTCATCTGCTAAGGCTGCATGTGCAGTTAAACCTCTGATTAAACCTCCACATCGCAGTGATGTAGAGGAGCTACAAATGAAGACGTGAGGCTCTTGGGCACAATGTTGACTCAGGGCCAGGGTTGTTCATTACGGAAGCCCGGTTGTTGACATTACTCCCTCCATTTACTATAGATTCAAGTGACAGCATCTCATCCCCAAGCCTGGGGCCTTGCTGTGGCTCTCATTAGAGGCTCAGAGAGGCAATGATTAAAGAGGAGAAACCAACACAAACAAGAGCCGGCTTCCCTTCCCTGGCAGGGTAACGCAACCCCACTTGTAATTCTCTTTCTGGGTGGCTGGTTTTCTTTACTGAAGAAAGAGGAAAGCAGAGGTCTGTTATCTAATCTACGCCTTCAAGTCGGTAGGGGGTAAAAAAATATATCGCGCAACGTCAACGTCAAAGACAAGACTGAGTCCAACCCTGTTGAATATTCACATCCATCGCTTAGCAGTGCGATTGGAAAAAAGATCAAGTAGATCAAGTCCCTTGTCCTGTCGAAGGGGAGCGGAGAGCAAGACAGACAGACAGACAGGGAAGGAAAGGCAGGAAAGAGGTAGAGAAGAAAACTAAAAGGTGGGGTTGAGACAACGAGAGAAAGAGAGAGAGAGAACGAGTGAGAGAATCACTGGCCGAGGGTGAAGAGGAGGAGAGAGGTATAGAGCCAGAGAGAGAGAGAGGGTGAGAGAGGGCGAGGGAGAAGGAGATAGAGAGCTAGAGAAAGAGAACATGACAAGTACAGAGAGCAGGTTTAGTTCAGGCAGGCTGACTTTGCCGCAGGCGGGGATTTTGTCCTGTGACATCACTGCGACAGGCAGCGGGCTGACTGAAACGCAAACACATCCTGCCATTATTTCCTGTGTTCATCTCGCTCTCTCTCTCTCTCTCTCTCTCTCTCTCTCCCGTCTACGTCTCATCGTGCATCTGTCTTTGTCTCCGTCTCTCTCCGTCTCTTGTTTCCTTCTCACTCTCCTCTCTCGCCCGTCTTTAATCCCGCATCTCCCTCCTGCTCTCTCTCTCTCCGTAGTACACAAATGTGAAAGTCACACATGAATGCGTCCGCCCGCACGCGGAGGCACGTACTCAGGAAGCTGGAAACATATGGATGCACATAAGCACAGGCGCAGACGTGTAAAAAAAAACCACATTTGCAAATGTATCCAAGCGCACGCACGCACACGCGCTGCGTGATGTTTTGAAAAAACAAATCACACTGCGATTCCTTTGCTAAATATTGCACTTGCAATGTGAATCACAAACCGTGGTGACAGCTTTTTTTTTTTTTTTTTTTATGCTTTTGAACTCACAAAATACAGCTTTGGGATGGAAAATGAAAAGAAAACGAACGCTTATGGTTTACCCCATTTGAATACGATAAAACGTTTTCTTCAGTGTTCAACATGATTTGTAGTCTAGGGATTTTTAAAGTAGAGAACATCATCATCAAATATATGTAAAACAGCTGTCCCGCTTGTGATTTGGAAATTGCAGTAGTCAGTACTATAATTCTGATATATTTTAGATTTATTCTGCAGCTCCAACACAGACCTCTCTCCTAGCTATCTGGCAGGCTGACTCGCTCAAACTGCTGCGCTGCCCTCCATCGCCCCTCTATCACCACTATCAACAGACTAATAGAGTAATCCAGACCTTCTCTACAGGCACAGTCTCGTTTAACTTTTTTTTTTTTTTCCCTATCGTTTGCTTTGACTTGATGTCGTCTCTCATTCGTGACTATTGCTCTGCAGCCATTTTGTGCCCCTGGTAGTACAGTAAGTCAGCGGTCAGACCGCTAGCAACCACATCAACATACTGTCTGTTTGCTTTGAGCTAGCTTCAGAGGCGATGGTGCAGCAGTGGTGCGCAGGACACGTAGCATGCTAGTACATGTACAGTATGGTTGCTGACATGGAATGTTGCCCAAATGTTCAACTGTGGCCAACTTGTCCTTGCCAACAAAGAAGACTGAGACGTCCTTGGTTAACATTGACCAGTGCCTCAAATACAAACTGGTTTTCCAGTGACTATTTTTTTTTTTTTTTTTTTTTTAATAAACATTGTACACACTAGGTTTTATTTCAATTGAGGCGCAAAATTGTGTGAGCCGCCCACTAGTCAACTAAAACCACTGAAATGGTGCCATCTAAATCCCAAAGGCCATCTGAAATTAGATCTGAAAATAAGATGAAAACCTGAGGAAAAGCAATAAACATTTTCTGTGGGCAGCCCACACCAAGCCCATACTAAACCTCAGTGGGCCCACTGTGGGCTACCTATGGCTCTGCCCTCAAAAAGCGTGGGCCCGGTGTGGGCTGCCCACTAGGGGCCCAAACTACGGGGCCCACAGGTGACCGGCATTTCACAGCGGATATGGTCCCGCTGTGGGCAGCCCGCAGGGCACCCCATTTTCAGCCCACAGCGGCCTCCACGTTGGGCCCCAAAGGGCTTGTTTGCTGGGTAGTCATGGAAATAATCTTCATAGTAGGCTACAATGAGTGGCATATGGTTTAGGAGATTGCATTATCCA
This sequence comes from Polymixia japonica, assembly GCA_900302305.1. Classification (NCBI taxonomy): domain Eukaryota; kingdom Metazoa; phylum Chordata; class Actinopteri; order Polymixiiformes; family Polymixiidae; genus Polymixia; species Polymixia japonica. Next base: position 11,172 of record OMKK01066775.1, read on the forward strand.
GTCCGATGGAGAATCCAGTGAAAATCTGTGGTGGGTGACATTTTTTTGGTACACTGCACTCAGGCAGAACCATCATTGATTCAGCTCTTGAAGCACCTGTGTTTCAACTTGTAAACAGCAGTGTGTTAGGAACGACGGATGCAGGGATGCACAAAATGTTTTTTGTTTTTTTTAAACACATCTGTGGATAATTAGATTAAAAGCAGATTCACTCTCGGGTTAAATTAATCTTTAACTGGCAAAGGATAAAACAGTGACTGTGAGTTCCTGGCTTTGGAAAATGAGAGACCATGAGAAAAAAGGTGTTGCTGCTACTATCTTTGGATGTAGGCAGTGTTGTCTGGAGACAGTGGAGCCACTTGGGTTCCTTTTTTATATATCCGATCTATAGGTATAGATTATGAGATCGTATTCTCTGAGTTAAAAGAGTTTGTAAGTGGAGGTGAAGGACGGGAAAAGGAGAGAGGAGAGTGGAGGTGGAAGGGAGGTAGAGTGAGAGAGAGAGAGATGGAGTGAAAGAGAACAAGAGAGGGACAGGCGATGCCAGACAGAACGGGGAAGATGAAAAGAGAGAGAGAGAGGAAGGGAAACACATTAGCAGAACACAACAGAGGTTAGCGCGTATTAAGAGTTTTATTTCCTCTGCCCTGCATGTCTCTCGACGGGACACAGATATTGTCTAATAGTTAACCTAAGACTCCGTAATAGCCTCCATTAGCATCCAGTGACCCAGCCACTCAATACTTGACCTCGCTGTTGTCTGGATGTAAATAAAGATTGACTTGTTGTTTGGTTTCACGTGCCATTAGATGTTGAATGAAGTGATGAACGGCAGCAAGGCCGCAGGGCGGTTAAATACATGCAGGACTGCGCTGCACACACACGCACACACGCGCGCACACTCACACACACACACACACACACATTTTGCATTTAATTTTATGCCGTAGCTGATGGTCTTATCCAGAGTAGCTTACAATGAAGGGGCAGGAAAGAGGTTTTGTGTTTAGCCATTCGATGCACATACGATGTTGCCGGTATCCAACCTGTGACCTGCCTTTTATGACTTGACTTGGCTTTTCAATCACTCGTCCGCCCTGCCCACAGTGTCTGGTATGCATATGCGAATCTGCAAACTGGTTCAGTATGGAGACACACACTCTCTTTTTCTCTTTCTGTCTCTCCCATTCACACACACAAACACACAGACTGTGTTCGATGTTAGGACAGCAAGGTCAGGGACGTCAGGGCTGGTAGATTAACTACAGGCCCTCGCCAACGAGACAGTGACTACATTCACATGCAAACTGATATCCCGCTGTTGTTCCAAATATGACAAATATGACTGCGCCTCGTAAACAAACCAACTAGCCAACAGTTTGCGAGGCTGCGGAACAGCTTGAAGAACATCAGTTTTGCAAAACTTGCAGAACAGTGACAACGAGGGTAATGTTCCACCACAGGAGCCACATGACTGCAATTCCTCTGTAGGGCGTTGTATTCCTTCCCAAGATTTCTTCCATTTTTCCCTAATTAAGGTTTTTCTGGGAGTTTTTTCTTGTCCCATGGCGGGTTAAGGTCAGGGGGGTGTCGTTTAAGTCTTTGTTGATTGTGGGCTTGTGAAGCCCTTTGAGACTGTAATGTGATTAAGGGCTATATTAATAAACTTGACTTGACTTAAAGGTATAGTTATTTAAAGGGTGTGCCGCGGGGGTGTTTTACGTTAATCGGAGTATGCAACGGCTGCATGCAAATGGGAATATTAGTGAAATATTCGTTTTCATTAGCCATGTAAACAGCTTAGTAGGAATATTGTCTTTTTCGGAATAAGGGCGAAAACCCGGAATATTAGTGTGCGCGTAGACAAAGTGAAACAGTGAATGACTTCAGAGTGAACTTCTCTCAACTTAGTACACAGATTTATCTTACTTATCTTATTTTGCTATTTTTGTCTATATGCTTACTACCTAGTTGATGCTCGCCATGTCTTAAGAATTTCACTGCTCAGAATGACCCTGTGTTATAACGTGCACATGACAATAAACACTTTGAACTTTGAACTTTGAACCTCACACATACACTATTTTTCATTGTGTAACCCACTTCTAAAACACATATCGTGCTTTACCCTGCTACGCTTTGATTTTTACTTGGTCACATCCGTATGAGATTTTCACACCAAAATAAGGAGGCCACCATTTCAAACATGGAACTCCTAGGCTGACAGAATGCTTATTGGCTAACTATTGAAAATGATCGAAGCTAGTAGCTATTTTGAGCCCTTTACTTAAAAAATAGTTTTAGATGCTTTATGTTTCTCTTTCTCCCTCACTCACTCTCCGTTATTCTCTTTAACCTCCCTTGTGTGATTTCCCTAGACGTTTTTTTGTTCCCGTTCCATGTCTTTGATATTCTCTCCACACACTCGGCTGCATTTTTTTTTTTTTCTCCCTTGGCTTGATTCTTTGCTTTCTTCTTGTTTCCTATTTCACAGGTGGAATAGTAAATGTGGTTATGTACAGTACTCTACAGTGTACTCTGTGGCTGCAGCCGTGCAAATTGCTTGTGGCATCCCACTGCATCATGCTCAGAAACCTGTCTGAACAGCTCTGCAACATTTTGATTGATTTGACTGACATTCAACTGCCAATTACCTGGCAGACGGACAACTCTACTGACTGACAAATATTCTACTAATCGACAATCTAGAAACGTTTCACGACATTCGACTGTCAGTCATTCTGCTGACAATCTACTAACATGCTGCTGACTGACAATCAACTAACTTTGAAAAAAAAAAAAACATTCCACTGCCAATATGGAGACATTATTTTGACTGACCGATATTCTACTGGCAATCTTGGACAAACACTCAGATCACACAGCTTCATACATTGCACTGACAATCAACTACCGTACCGACAATAACATTTTGGATGTTAGCCAATCTATACATCCCAGCTATGTAGATTTACACCCTGGTTTTAAATGGAGCTCGGACAGAATACACTATTTATACTCTGCTGACTGTGTACCCCCCTGTGCTGTGAACTGCAGTATTACTCCCAATTTATACCTCAGCTGAAACCGTGTGTACAGAACCGTGTGTACAGAGCAGGGCCTGCAGCTCCCGCTGCGTTGCAGAGACACACTATTCTTAGAATCTAACTATCTTGCCACCGACACAACACAGACACAGATCAGATGTTCGCTCATTTGTTGGGTGAAGATAGACGGCGTGCTTGGAAGGCTGTACGTATCGCTAGCGATCCCCCCGCCTGCTAAAGCGTGAAAGCCCCCGGATGGAAGCCAAGGAGGTTATATAATAACTGGAGGATGAACGGGAAAATGGCCGCCCGTTCATTTGAACGAAAGCTGCTCACCCAGCACATGAAGCAAACATTTTTTTTTTACTTCCTGGTTTTACTTCCCAGCATACGGCCCAACAGTGACGCGCAGTAGTGTCTGCTTACGTTTCCCGCGCGTCCACGAGTGAACCTCATTGGCCTGTACCCTGAGGTGACGTCACACACAAAAAACAAGGTTTTATAAGGCTCTGAGTGATTTTTAAAGAAATCGGTCTTCATGTTTAAAAAAATACATAATTCAAAGAATGTTAAGGTATTATGTGGTATCGTCTGAACAGTTTTAGAGGACTGTTTTTTACAATGGCCGCCTACGGGGGAAAAAAGCCTTTTGGGCCGCATGTGAATTTTAGGCTGCAGTACCACCGTTGGCCACCATGTCAAAGTTGCTTCAAGGCTGAGGCCTGACGCCTGGGGGCTGATGGAAGCCTGTCACCGACAAACATAAAACTTTCTCTTCCTTACAAGGTAGAAACGTAAAACTAGCTGTAGAGCAGAGGGGTTGAAAGGGACCGCTGTCCTCCATCAGCTCAGGGAGCTAACGTGCCTGCTAGCCAACCGCACCTGGCTGTTGTTCAACCTGTGTTAGCATCCTGTTAGCACCCTAGCAACCTGTGTTAGCATGCTGGAGGTTCCCTCTATTACTGTATAGTTCTGCCTACTCTCTCAATCTTGCTTTCTCTCTATGACCTTCGTTCGCCTCATTTCCCAATCATCCCTCAACATTTGACTTTTGCTACGTTCTCCCTTTTCTTCGTAATATTCTCTCTCCGCTAATCCTCTCTCTCTCTTTCTCTCTCCCTTTCTTTTCTTCCTGATTATTAATTTGCTCTCTTGTTATTGTTCATACCACCTCTGTTCCTGTCTTACCCTCTGGCCATCTCTCCGCTCGCACTCCATGCATACTAATGGTGAGCAGACTAATGGAGAATTAGTGTTGTCTTGATGACACTGTCTGAATATGGATGACAGTCTCTCTGGGTCGGGGAGCGGGTAATGATGACTATATCAACGATGAACGCTCAAATGAAAATAAACTTTGATTCGATCTCTCTGACCTGAACTCGGGTCTATATGTCAAATAGGGTCAATACAGCAACACGACGGACCAACTCCTGGACCAGAGTTTGTTTATGGCCAGACCGGCCAACCTGCTTTTATTTAGTCCATTGAAGCAGCAGAACCGAGGGAAAGCACCACTCGGTTGAAGAGGACTTGTGTTCGAGAGTGCTGGTTCCCATTAAGCTAGCTTCAGAGCAGAGGGGCTGAGAGGGACCACTTTTCTCCAGCAGTCCAGAGATTAATGTGCCTGCTGGCTACTCAGAAGCACCTGGCTGTTTTTCAAACTGTGCTCCCCGGCCCTCCCCTGCGCTGGCATGCTGGAGGGTCCCTCTGTCATATTTCCGCCTGCCGTCTCTCAACCGTGCTCTCTCACTTCCTGTGTCCTCAGAGCTTCGCTCCGTCCTCGTAGTTGTCGGTCTAGTCCTAGGCCAGCCTCTCTCCTCCTCGTCTTCCCCCCTTCTCTGCTCTTGTAATCATCTTAAAGCTTAAACCTTGCGACCGCTCCTCTCCGGCGTTCCTCGACCTCACCTCCTTAACCTCCGTTACCGACCGCTCTCGTACATCCATTCTCCTGCTCCTCCTCCTCTCCTCTCTCTCTCTCTCTCTCTCTCTCTCTCTCGCTCTCTCTCTCTGTCTCTCTCTCTCTCTCTCTGTCCCATGTTCTACATTTATTTTTTCCAGGCTAATCAAACAGGCTTCATTTACAGTGAGTCATACACTTTAATTCTAACAGACATGTAATTGTGATTGTAATTTTCACGTACTTCAGTCAGTGGAACATTTATTTTACAGTGTCCACTGGCCACTCTCTTAATTGTGTTTTTGTCTTTATTTCAACAGCAGGAAATGTATCCAGTGATAGAAGCACTTCCAGAGTAAACGTTGTTAACTGCTATACTGAACATCTTTTAAACATGTATACTTTACCATGCAGATGTCACTTTAACACCGCCGGCGTTAATCTCCCCCCATTCCATTTTTACAGCCCATCTCCCCAGTCCGCTCGCTCCGCTGAAGGCTGTTGCATTGTGGGATGAGACGTCTCTTTATAAGCGAGGACGGTTTCATTTGTGATTCAGCTAATGTGTTCTCTGGCTCACCGAGCACGGCTCTCTCTCTTTCTCAAATCATCCATTAAAGCAGCCAAGGACCCAAGGGAGAGAGAAGGTACATTCTATCCTCACCCTTCCCCTTTTTCTCCCTCGCTCTCTCTCTCTCTCCTTCTCTCTCACCTTCTGACTGTCCCCTCCTCCACGTCGTCCTCTTAATCTCTCTACTCTTCCTCCCCCTCTCTCACTGTAAATTTCCCGGTCGCCGTGCCTTTCCTTCCATGCTGTCTGCGCTCTCGCTACCTGCCTCTTTCCTCAGTGCAATCCAATCTCTGTTCCTCATCCATATCCTCCTCTGTTCCTCATACATCTCCTCACTGCTCCAAAAACTCGCAACAGCGTCAGCGTGTACAAATCTGTACGCCGTCCATAGACCTAACACACACTGCTCTGCCATTTCAGAGCCACGAAAAGGCATCTCACAGCCTTGAGGGTAGGGCCCGGCGATATGGCTGAAAAGTGATATTTCCTCTATACTACACATCCACGTAATGTCTCGAGTATATTTCTGGAACAGCACACCACACATGAGCTACAAGTGGGCGGAGTCGTGACACGCAGGGAACCGGAGCAAATGAGAGAAAGGGAGAGGATGTTTAGCGTGTATTGTTAAGAACAGTGGTGATATTAACAAAAACGCGTAGGCTAAATGATCTCAATATCGCAATATTCGTCATTGAAATATATCTGCGATATATAATTGCGATATATCAGAAAACTCAATATATTGCCCAGCCCTTCACTTGAGGGTATACTTAGGTATTTTGCAAAGACATTGTGACATACTGTATGAACTTTACAGCTCTCTCATCCGTAGCTTGGCCCAAAGGTGATAGTTTGTGTGATAGTTTGCGTTCACTCCTACAAACCTAGTTTTGCCATTCCTAATGACATCATCAACAGAGTCTTCATTTTGTTGTTTCTCAGCTGTGAGATAAGTTTGTTCATGTACATAAATTAAGACTTAACTATCCAATATAACTGGAAAACGTATCTACATTCTGCGTTTGGGGTTGATATTCTCTCAAGAAGGCCTCCTAAATCAAAGCACAGAGCGTTTTATCTGACTCGCTTCACGTGGAAAGACTGTTATCTGCGGTAATCCTGTATACGGGATCATGAACCCTTTAGTTGCATTCAACACATTCTTCATTATTTAACAACATAGGCGTGACATTCAACACATTCTTCATTATTTAACAACATGGGTTATGTCGTTCAGTTTCAAAATCTATTCTTGTAACGCTACATATATTAGTCACTGGCAACAAGGTGTAGCCAATCAGGAGTGGGCAGGCATCATATGTACATTACTCACTTGTGTGCTGTCTTCCCTTTGTTACTATGACAATATTCTGTTTCTAAGGGAGGTAGTTGCTGATTCTACGTTGTCGTCACAGTCCCCAGAGTATTGTATCACGGCATGAAAACGTATATTGAGCCACTTCTCTCGGAAATCGAGCTTTTGTCGGTTTGTCTGTTTCTGTGTGTGCATGTGTGTGCGCGCGGCATCTCTAAAATAAATATATCAACAGCTACTTTGAGGAGGTGAAAACCAGTCAAGACTGAACTTGTGCAGCGATCCGCGTATCCTGGGTGGTAATTCAAGAACTCACACTCTTATTCTCCGAGTTCGATAGCTTCAAGCGTGTTTTCAGGCATGAAAGATTTGATTTGAGTGAGTGGAATATTGAGCATGCGTGCGTCTTTCTGTGTGATAGCGCATCGACCGAATAGGAAGCGCGAGGTCTGACCCCATGAGGAGTGATCAGATGAATAATGGAGCAGCCCTGGTAGTTTAGTATGTTGGAGAGATGAAAGGACGCTCACATCGCACCCTTTGCCTTACGGATATGTACAGTATATACACATCAGAGGAGGTGTGTATTTACAGCAATGTCTGTAGAAGTGTCTGTATCGGGGTTTATCGTAGCCTATATTGTATCTTGGGCACCGGGACCTCCTAAGATGGTGTGGAAGCAGAACACAGTCCACAGCCTCTATGCTGCAGTGCCACACCTGCCAACGTCAACGTCTCATGACGAGCCAAATGTGAATTGCCCGGTTGTTATCGTGGATCGCGGCTCGGCGGTTATTCTGCTTTTAAAGCAGGTGCTAGCCTTTATTATCACGGAGATAAGCCCCTGACCTGCACTAGGTTGCGTGGGTGAGATCAAAGAGCGCGCGCGCTAAGCAACTCGTCACTACGAACAAACTGAAGAAATATCCGGGAGATTAACCGGAGCAGTACGTCTCGTGAGCGTAACAGGATGTGACACAAATGGGAAACCAGTAACTTTATAATCGGGACGGCACCGTTGAGAACGGCGCGGGGGAAACTCTCGCCTATGTTTACGTTACGTGCGAAATGAGTACGCGTTTGTGTGAATTTGTGTGGACGTCCGTGAATGTTTTACGGCGCCTCAGGCTAGCTCCTTTCCTCTGCACCATGACAGCTGTTATTCATTCAGGTTCTCTCTGCCAAGAACATATAGATTAGCTGTTAGCCGGCTGAACTACAGCCAAACAACTTGGCTGCGGTTGGCATTGTGTGCCTGTTAGCTAACTGAGCTATAGCCAAATTACTTGACCGGGGCTGAAGGGCTATGTACTTGTTAACAGTCCAGTACACTGCAGTGTTAGAGGCTTCTTACGGAACTGAACTTTTACAGTGTTACTGTCAGTTCACCTTACCTCAGTGAGCTCATTAAAGTCCTAACTCTTGTCAGTTAGGCCCTGCTCACACTAACAACGGATGGCAAAGCACCGCAACGTTTAAGGTTTCTCAACAAGTTAGCAAGGAAGGTTTTAGAAACAGTTAGTTGTTTATTTTTTATTTTATTTTTTTATTTATTTATTTAAAGGACAGTGCACATTAATCAACATTTCTGTAAATGTGCCAGTGTTAGCCAGCTGGCTAATTTTCAACTGCAGTCCTTTGGCAAGATGTTATGTTAGGCACATGGTGGCTTGCACGGTTTGCAGATCAAGTCCAAAGAAATAATCATACAGTTGGAAATAACGAATGCAGTGTAATACATTACACGCGCGCACGCACACACACACACGCACACACACACACACACACACTCTGAACGCACTATTTTTGTTCTCTCGGCTCTTTGCAGGTGATCTGAGGTGAACAGAGTAAGCGGGTCTGTACCAGAACGCATCCTGGACAAATATACCATATTCTGTTATCTCCCTCCGTTTTATTAATTTTCTGATCTATCTTCTGTCTTCTGTTTTTTTTTCTTTTTTTTTCTACTTCTACACTCACTTTTCTTATCTCCTCGTCTCCTCTCCTCTCTGAGATCGTTTGATCTTCCCTGAGGGGATCCTGGCTTGCCGGCTGGCTTCTTATCCATCTCTCTGTGATCGTGGCTGTTTGATAAAAGACACACATGCTCTAATCAGGTGTTCCATCAGTTCCCTGGACAGATAGGTCACGGATGCACAGACTGTAGGTAGCATGCCAATTCAACAGACACATCTAGAACGGACTGTACGGGAATGCCAAATATAGGCAGATCTAATAAAATACACAACAATACAAGGATGTCAACTATAACCTATTGCAGTTCCACATCAATAGCGATAACTCATGACTTGGCTGTCTGAACAGTATTGAATGGCGATGGTTAACAGATGGTTTTGGACCGCTTTTGGCTGGAGACTGATTTTGTTTTTGTTGATTTTGTTGTTTGTTTGTTAATTAACTACCTAGACCTCTGGAACCGTCTTCCCTTAGTTATAAAAAACGGAGAGTCGGTGGATAGTTTTAAGAAGCTGCTAAAATCTCACTTGTTTCGTAAGCACTTTGTTTTGTAACGTGTCTTCTGTGCAGTTTTAATGTCTTTATGTTGCTATTTCCTGCTTTTCTGTTTTATTTTACTTTATTTTATATTCTTTTTTGATTTATTTTAATGTTCTTCATTGTACAGTGCCTTGTAACTGTTTTGAAAGGCACTTTATGTATAAAATTGACTTACTAATTATGACTGTCTTGTTATTACCATATGTGATTTGCACAATAGCTAATGCTTTGTGGCGTGACATTAGTTAGCTTGCTGGCTAGTTAACCAGCTAAATATAGTAAATAGTTTGTTTAGGTTAAATGAGCTGATGCTTGCTGATGTTTGAGCTAAAGACAAGACAATTTACTATGTCCCATTAACCTAAATTTAGAAACAAATCTACCTTATCGGACTGTTTAGTTTTGTACCGTGAGGAGCCACACTTACAACTTGTCTTTTTCACATGTCTCTTGTTGTCTTGTTGTCTAGCCTGCTTTATATTCAGCCATTATTTGAGCACAGCCAATTCTCTCCAATGGACCTCTAAGATGGCACCAATTCTGGGAAGTTTCTGATGCAACTGCAAACTCCTCGTTACCTGACAAATCGAGCATGGACATAATATGGGCATGCCAAGTCCACGTAACATAGGGCGACCACACGTCCTGTTTTCCAGGGACAGTAGCTCCTTGTCTCCGGCTCCAAACTGTCACCGGAAACGTCCCCGATTTTATCTCCAAACAAATTTTTTTTTTTTTTTTTTTTAAATACTCCAGTTTAGCCGAATTGATTGGCTGTCCTGTGATTTCACTGCAGTTCAGATACTTTTCAGTTCATGTCGTTCAGCAACTAAATTCAGTGTCTTCAGTGATCTTAACCGCCTCTACTCCAAACATTTTACTCAGCACGTTTGATGATGCGGTGTTCAAACTTCACGCTGCAGTCATCACCTTCGGAGCGGTCACACTGACGGATCCGGCGTCCCTATCGAGATCAGAGACTCGCCGTCTCCCTCTTATCCCAATTTTTACACAAGATCTAGCTGTGACAGCTGCTGTGCACGGCGAGTTATAGGGCAAACGCTTAGAGACAAACTATATTTCTCTCTGCCTCTCTCTCTCTGGGGTGAGGGGCAGATTTCATTCCATCACATATTACATTTTCTTTTTCCCATGAGGTCACTATAATGGTTTGAGTTTCCATTTATTTTTATTTTTTTTGCATTCCAGAACATTCGTGTGAATGGAAGGAAGCTTTTACAAAGAAACAGTATGTATATGTGCTGTATGTATTTGTGTATACATACCCCTTGTGTGGCATCATAGTATTTAGTACTTGGAATAGACCAGATGGGTAAGGTGTCTTTCATGGGCTCATGGGCACTTCAACAGTATCAGGCACTGAACAGACTGAACCAGCCAACCCACGCTTTCCGTCGTTGAGTGTCTTTCCTCTTTCAGCTGCAATTTCGAAATCCCCACTTCGAAATCCCTCTCCTCTTCCTCCATTGTGCGAATGCACCTCGTGCTTCACACATTCCTACTAGAGGTTCTACAGCTGCTTGCTAGTATCAGGTGTTCCCTCCCCCTCTCTTCTCTAGCCTATCTGAATTGCAAATAACCCGAAGAGGAGCCGTGATGCCTGGAGGAGAAAAGTGCCCTGGCAACCCAGCCTTCAAGGAGGGGAGAGAGAGAGAGAGAGAGAGAGGATAAGGGACAGCACAACCAGAAACCTTCCGCTGCTCCTCTGGACGAGGGAGGGAGGTAGAGAGAGAGAGAGAGACGGAGAGAGGGGAAATGCTCAATATAAACACACACATGGATGGATTTAAGCTACCTAGGATGTGATCACACACACTTTGCCACCTATAAGCTGATTACTGTTGAAATGGCAGGAAGAGGAAAGCATCAGGACGGCAGCAATTTCATGCGCTCTTCTTAGAAATATATCATCCTGCTTCCACGTGCACCGTTATCCGTCTGGAAACGAATAACTAGCGCTGTTTATACTACAAGATGCTGAGTGAGGGCGTGCGTCTTGGAAATAAAGAAAGCTACAGTATCTTAAAAGATGTCTTTTTTCATCTATAATACATAAGATAAGATAGAAGCTTATTTGATCCCCTCTGGGAAATTCCACAATGTGGTCCTTGAAAATGAAAATGAAAAAAGTATTTTTCTTTCTTTCTTTCTTTTGTACCAGACAGCAGAGATATTTTTGACTGCCTTTATTGTATGGCAGTGTATGCACCTGTGTGGTTGTGTGCACCTGTGTGGTTGTGTGCACTTGTGTGGTTGCATACACCTGTGTTGTTGTGTGCACCTGTGTGGTTGTCTGCACCTGTGTGGTTGTGTGCACCTGTGTGGTTGCGTGCAGCTGTGTGATTGCGTGCACCTGTGTGGTTGCGTGCAGCTGTGTGGTTGCGTGCAGCTGTGTGATTGCGTGCAGCTGTGTGATTGCGTGCACCTGTGTGATTGCGTGCACCTGTGTGATTGCGTGCACCTGTGTGGTTGCGTGCACCTGTGTGGTTGCGTGCACCTGTGTGGTTGCGTGCACCTGTGTGGTTGCGTGCAGCTGTGTGGTTGCGTGCACCTGTGTGGTTGCGTGCAGCTGTGTGGTTGCGTGCACCTGTGTGGTTGCGTGCAGCTGTGTGATTGCATGCACCTGTGTGGTTGCGTGCACCTGTGTGATTGTGTGTGCGTGTTGGACGGGGGTGCCTGTGGCTGCCTCAATGTCTTCTGGTCTCGGCCGCACTGACAAG
>OMKK01066777.1:0-22645 GCA_900302305.1 Polymixia japonica
GGCGGTCGGGCAGCCGGCTGGCCTTGCTCCTCCTCCTCCTCCGCCGGCGGGGCGGGGACGGCCGCGTCCTGGGGCGCGGCGTAGCCCCCGTTGTTGTTGGAGAAGGCGGCCCGGTCCCGACTCTCCTCCTCCACGTAGACCCTCTGGTGGCACATGGGACACGTGTCCTGGATGTACAGCCACTTCCGCAGGCACAGGGCATGGAAGTAGTGGTGGCAGGGCGTGATGCGGGCCGAGGTGGCGAACTCCTGGTAGCAGATGGCGCACACGTCCTCGATGTCCCTCAACTCGTGGCCGTGCACCTCCGGCAAGGAGTTGATCTTCTTCACGGCCGTGCGGCGGTTGATGAAGGTCTTCCAGCCGTTCTTGGCCTGCAGGTAGATGTTGAAGTAGGCGTGGAGACACATCATGCAGGCGCGGATCTTGCTGCCCGACTCGAACATCATGGTGTAGGCGCCGTTGCCGAACATGATGACGCCGAAGAGGAACTCGATGACGTTGCCCGTGGAGCGCACGTAGTACACGTAGTCGTCCAGCTTCTCCCACAGCACGTTGTAGAAGCCGTCGGCCATGAACAAGCCATAGACGGTCAGCGACACCACCACCTAGAGGAAGGGAGGGCATGAGAGAGTTAGCTATACTGTAGAGTACAGGACTACGTAGAGACTGTCCTCCAGTCATGTATCATAGACCATTAGGAACATCACAACCCAGATGTACGGAGGGGAGGAGGAGGATAATATGAATACTATATTACTACAACACTCAATAAAAGGAAGGAAATCAACCAAATCACCAACTGAAGGTTTCCAAGACTATGTTGCACCCTTAAACAGATAATACAACTACAGCATCATAACAGCAAAAAAAGTTAAATGCAAGTTTATAACCATGAGTTTTCAGTAGTGTCCTCCAAGAAGATAGAGTTTGTTAATCGTATTTGCTCAGGATGTCGTTTCAAAGTTTAGGGACCCTGATCACAAATGCTAAATCCATTTCTTCCTTAATCTAGACTTCTGAACAGTCCAAAGGATAGACAGAGGAAGGAAGGGAGAGAGGTTATGTTACAGACTGTAGCCTGTTGAGGGAGAAGGGGGATATATAACCAGTCAAACGCTGGTAAACCTTGTTGTGGACAGTTTGTCTACACTGCCAGGCACCTCAGGAGATAGTCAACCATTATTAGGAGTTTGGATTCTCCTGTGAAAATCTAGTTAGCTGGTAAAATGTTGAAAGCGGCAGGTGAATTTTGGGACTAACAAGTCACTGCGGCCTGTAAACGAAAAGGTTTCCTGCCCCGATAAGGACAATGTAGAAACTGAACACATAGTAGACATGGGACAAGGAGAGAAGGGATTGGGGAGGGTGAGAAACCAGTTAGTCCTTGTGTCCGCTGAACACTTCTGTTTTAGCTAGCAGTGCTGAACAGATGCTTGTTGATGCTCCTGTGTTTGTCAGGGGAACTACTGAAAACCTGGTCTTAGCACTCGGAGATATCAATGCGCTAGAAACGATAAACATTTCAACTTTCGGCCGAAGATCATCGCGCCTTTAACGGCTTTCCGGCGGTCTCCTAGCAACACCAACACCTTGGCCTCACCTTGAGGCACAGCTCGACGCAGAAGGCAGTGACCGCAAAGAGCCAGGTGTTGAGGGCGTAGTGGTGCCAGAGGGCGTAGCTCAGAACCACGGGCAGGACGAACAGCGCCAGGGACACCAGCAGCACGGGGAGGTGCCGGCGGACGGAGGAGACATGCGAGGCGCTCAGGGACATCAGTACGGGGTCGGTCATGCCATGGATGAAGTGGAGGATGGCCGTCAGTAGAAGACACATGTTGCGGCTCAGGCGTACCTGGGGGGGGGGTCCAGACCGACAATACTGAGTTTGACAATATACCTTTTCCTCTCTGGCAGACATAGGGTGCTAAAATAATCATCTGACATGCTGAAATCTAATAGCTAGCTACAGGCATTTTGTTAGTGTTTCAGGTTGCATGTTATGGCGCAGATTGTTTTGGTTTTCGGAGTGTGACGCATTGCGCTCTGTCTCTCTTTGTACAGTTATTATTGTACTTGGTGAATGAAGTGATTGTGAAGTATTGCTAGTGATGAATGTGTTGTTGACCACTGATAACTGTGGTGTTGGTGGTAAGAACAACGTACCAGGCGTTCCTCAGGGTCCAGGCTGCTGAGGCCGGTCTGCAGAGCCAGGATGAAGAACAGAACCGGAGCCACGAAACCCAAACGCTTGTCCTCCTCCTCTGTGGAGCCTGCCACACAACACACAGGATTACAATTATTCAACAGGATGAACCTACATGCTCACTATTACAATCTCTCTTTTTTTCCAGTTTGCACAGAAATTTGCTTTGCATCTCAGAGCTAAAGCACAACACACACATAACCCATAGGAACACACACACACACACACACACACACACACACACACACATCCCTACCTATGAATGCCAGGATGCTGAGGCCCAGGTAGTGGGCTACAGAGGAGATGACGGCGCTCATCCCCAGCACAGTGAGGGTGGAGTCGCAGCCTGAGATGATGAGGTTACTGGACAGCTCCCAGAACACATCCCAGCTCAGCAGGTAACCCTGTAGATAACCATGGAGACCGCATCATCACACAGCTCCAAACAGAGCCATTAACAAGTCCAAGGATGCAGGGAATGATCTAACAGTCAGTCGTTTGAGAAACACGCTTATATATATACTGATAGTATACGAGGTCCTGTTATTACAGTGTGTCACTACTGCGAAACTTGGTGGTAAAGGCAATCCAGACTGAATCATGGTCAGTGCCATCTATCACTGTGAGTAACCATTGACGTTGACTGGTACCAATGTGTGTACAAACTATTGCCAGACCAACCAATGTCACACTGTCTCACCACTATGAAGTCGATTATTATGTTTGGTGGTGCATGTGTCGATATGTGAACTCCAACAGTCAGTAGTCCCTTTACATGGCAGTTTAACTAGTTATAAAAATAATAGCGCAGACAGACAGCGGTGGGTTTATCTTTTAGTCGTTTCTCCCAAAACACCCAGAAAAAGTTCTGTTCCACGTCTAGATGAAACCAATATTTTGTATGTGAACTGAATCACAAGCTCCTTCACAGTTTACATTCCAAAATGGCATAATTACTGACAACATGTTTTGATGTTCAATATGATGAATACTGTGGGCAGCAGGGTAATAATCAGCTAGGTTATATCACAGCTGAAGATTATTCTTCATTACAACAATCACAATATGCATTTCAGCACTGAACAACATTATATATATATGTTAAGGCCTTTTGGAGCAATTCAATTCCAAGTGAAATGCTCAAATTCTCATTGTCATAAACCTCCAGGTTTTCCACATCTACGTAGGAACCCCCGCCGAGTACAGCGTGTCCTCCTGAGCTTACCTGCGGGTCGGCACTACCATCCGTCGCCCCTCCCGTGGCGTCTCCGCTCTCCCTCCTCACCGCCCGCACCACGTAGACCAGGATCAGAGCCTGTGCCGTGACCCGGGTCAGCCAGAACACCCGCAGCACGTCGGGGAAGCGGATCCTCTTCCAGGTGTCCTCCAGCAGCAGCTGAAGGCCGTAGATCCGGTACATGTGTCGCACCAGCAGGTAGACGTACCGGCACGAGTAGTAGAACCACTTGAGCTTCATGGCGAGGCACACGGCCGTGTTGAGGGCCAGCGCCAGGCCCGAGAACACGGCCACGAGCTGCCTGACGTCCGCGGGCAGCTCGATGATCAGCCCCCACAGCGGGACCATGATGTCCAGGACGACCAGTGCGGCAAACACTGAATGGAGGTTTAGCAGGAAGATGTAGCCCACGCCAAAGAGGAGCTGGACCACAGCCATGGCCAGCCACAGCGTAGGTCCGTTCCGGGGAAGAACTCTGAAGCCCAGTGCCGCTTTGTAGTAGGCGCTATAGAAGTCTATATGGGAGGTGGCATAGTAGTTGATGAGGACGGCCGCCACACCAAGGAGCACAGCGAAGAACAGGGTGTAGAACTTGAACAAGGCCTTCTGGGAGAGGACCAGCACCACGCTGGAGATGAGGACGCCTGGGACGCACAGGAGAAAACCTGGATTAGACTAGACTAGTAAATAGTAGTAACAGAAATGAAACGGAAATAAACCAGTCAATGGAGCCTCAACCTCCTGGAACCACATTTGAGCCTTTTAGCTTCACAATCGGACAAAGTCTGATCAAGGCATGTTGCTACTGTTGTCATGGGAGTAGGCCTGGGACCATCCCATAATATAAGGTTTTGAAAGTGTGGTCCCGGGACCTCAAAGGATCCCTGGGTAACTCCATGGGGGTCCTGAGGAAAGCGAGGATTACTTTAATGTTGCTATCATTTCATTCAACAGTAAGTTGAGAGAATGTAAACCAATAACTATATTGTTTATACCTGTATTTAGCTCCATCCTCCTCACCTTCAATATAGACGATATGCAACACTTCATTCAACCACATCTAACAGCGTTTCTGAGATGGGGATCCGTACAACAAAATAATCAGGTTCTTGATTTGATGATTTGGATCTTTTTAGGGGATCCTGACAAGAAAAGGTCTGGGTTCACCAGGTCAATGAAATATCAGACCAAACTGGGCCTTAACGATATGGACCAAATATCATATTGTGATTATTTTAGCAGTTATTGCGACATAACCTACAATATAATTTGTACGGTCTAGTCTTGAGTTTAGAATCTACATTAATTTCCTTTTCATGTAACTTAAAACTCTTTCAGTAGTATATTGTGGGAATACTTTTACCAGCTATGCAAGTATAACACTAAGAGATTACACCGTCCTTGTATTATATGAACCTAGTATGTCTGGAGGTGAGTGAAGCACTGAGACCTGCCAGACTCTTCTCAATCTTAGCTTCTCTCATTTATGTGCATTTTAAAAATAATTAAAAAATGCCCATATTGCAGTATTTGCAATATGGATATTGTGGTCCTTATTAGTCCACTTGCCAGGTCAGGACAGAATTCTTGGCTAATTCCTATCTAGAAGCTATTGTGCAGGGGTTCAGAAGGCGTAGATGGTTCAAAGGTTTAAAAAAACCTGTTCAAACTGTATGTTATGTAACCTAATGCTTGTTTGCTCTCAGTGTTTAGTATTCGCCTGCCAGTGTATTGAAAGAAAGAGCAAGAAAGAGAGAGAATGCAATCATGCTGCTATTTGTGTGCTAAACACTTATTGCGAGTTATGAACCATTGACTCCTTAACCAGTGGTTCATACCTGCCTTTGCAATGGGACTAAAATGTATAACTAAGTAATCATATAAAAACGGATATTAACCAGATCATTGTTTGAAAAAAAACAAAACAAAGCAAAACAAAAACAAGGTAGGAAAACGTGTAGGCCACAGCTTTAAGGAAACATGGCCTTGAGCAACTTTATTTGTCAAGTCCAGCCATGTTTGGAAGGAGCAGTGTCAGAGTAGCTTACGTTAGCTAGGTAGTAAGTAGCTTAACCTGTGTCAACACCGGCTAGGTAAGTACTACTGTAGGTCAGACAAGCAGGCTTCTGTTACCTTTATATTATTGCTGGGGGCAGTAATATCATTCATGAAAGGTTCTTAAGACAGTTCTTCTTAAATGCTTCTTAAATTTTTTTCCCTTAACTTTGGACATAAAGTCTGGACATATCTTAAGAATGTTCTTAACTTTCTTTCTTAACAATAAAGTTAAGAAGAAATGGGAAATTTTTCAATAATAACAGCAGTTTATTTACATTTATTTCACTCAGACGCATCACGGCTTTGCTTCTTAAGACATTATTTATGAAGTTTTTAAGATATTTTTGAAGAATTGAACTTCTCAAATTATCTTCTTCAAAACAGTTTGGTGAATGTGGCCCCTGGTGTGAAGCAGTGAAGCACAACACTGACAGCTGACAGCAGCAGAGTACTATAGTACATACTGTACATATATATACACATACTGTACTATAATGTATTATACTGTAGTAATATTAAACTATCTTAGCAGTTTGGTGAATGTGGCCCCTGGTGTGAAGCAGTGAAGCACAACACTGACAGCTGACAGCAGCAGAGTACTATAGTACATACTGTACACATATATACACATACTGTACTATAATGTATTATACTGTAGTAATATTGAACTGAATGTGGCCCCTGGTGTGAAGCACAACACTGACAGCTGACAGCCAAGAGCCGGTGTTGAGGCAACATGTCAGCCCTGCCAGCCTCCCTCTGCTGTCCTGCAGGGAGACATTTCACCACAACACCGGAGATCCGGGCTGCCCGGCCCCCAGGGGCCCTCCGGTGCTGCCACACGGTTCAGTCCATGCTGGTTCTTACCCGTCACTCTGACAGCGATCCTCCCCGCCGCCCCGGCCCACCCCGACCCGGGATCATAGTACGAGTTAAAAATGGCGTCGATGATGAAGATGCAGGGGACTCGCAGAGCCACATCGAGCACGGCCAAGGCCTGCTGGCCGATCCGGACGTGAGTGGACGCCATGCGGGGCTCAAGGGTTACGGTCCCCGGGGGTAATGTTGAAGTAAATCCACCCCCCACCACCGACCGGACTCCGCTCGTCTTCGGTTTCGGTTTGTCGCGGCGTTATTTCCCGTCCGCCATCTCCACTCCGCTTCGACCTCCTGTTGCTATGCGAGGAACGCGGAAGTTGCCGGCCATTCAGGACGTGACGTGTTGTCGTGCGTCTGAAGGTGTGGCGTCATACGTACGTTTGCTGTGCGTGGAGGCGGGGCCAGGCTGACTACCTGTTAAGTAGTCAAAAAGGTGTAAAGAATCTACTTTCAGGTAATTAATCTGTAGGCCAACTAACTTTATTGACTTTACTTTGACAAAATAAGAAATATAAAACCGTTTATATCCATTTTGTAAAAAATAAATAAAAAATACAGTTCACCTGAAGCTCATTCAGTAAATAAAAAGGAAAATCCAATCTGTAGAAGTGTTATCATTGACAACGAAGTAGCTGAAGTTACCTATTATCCTGAGTACCATAACTACTTTTAATTTTGTGATATATATATATATTTGATATCTAAATTTATAGCCTGATATGTGGAGGATGAATAGAGTAGAAATGGAATTGGAAGATTACTGTACAAACCGAAAACATGCAATCCTTTAGGAGGACACAAATGGAGATCAACTGGCCAATGGGCTATTATACAAGATGGACAATGTTCTGTTTCAGTTGCCTATTCTATTCTGTTTTACTCTTGCAACATTTTAATGTATTAACATTTAATTATCTCTCCACTGGCAGCCTTATAGCATAGTATAGTATTGGAAAACAAAGTAAAAGGCTTAATAGATTTCCTCTTTGGCTAATTAATGATAGACAATGAACCATGAAAATGTGTCTGGCAGAATGTGCAGGGGAAAAAAACAGCTTCCTTTCTCCTGTGATCCAGAGAAGTTTCCCACTGTGTTCTGAAAGAGTTGTGTTCTACAAAATGTATCAACAAAAAAACACTCCAAATATTGGATTTTCAGTTTGATTCTACGAAGGCTGAGTAGCATCACAAATCATCAACAAATCAGTTGAAATAACCAGATATTGAAACATCTGCAGCACCTTTCAGTGTGCAACACAGTGAGGTAATTCTGAGGATGCCAGTGAATATGGCAACATGACCATTGAGGTTCTACCTCTTTTGAAACAAGTTACATTTTATACAGACAATTAGCTAAAAATCATTCATCGCTTAATGGGACACTTGAGTATAATCCAGTGTAGTGTCATGTGTACCTTAAATTTGCTCTCACATCCTTCAGTAAGAAAAATGATAACAGTCTCAACAGCATCAATGATCCCTATAATACACTTTAACAATAAAAGTTGAATCTACAGTATATCGCTAGTGTAATCAATATAACCACATTCCCTTCAGCTTTGTTCATATTCAGCTCAATGTCATTAGCTTAGAACTTCATAGATTCATAGAAAATGGGTTTGATATCTAAAAAGAGGAAAGTCACTTTAAACCAATCGCCTTGTTTACATCTGACTGCAACTCGACTGGTTAAAAAATATTGTATGTTAAAGATTAAGCCATGCAGACGTAAAAATAAAGCAGAAAGTCTCCTACTTTCCACACTGTCCAAACACATTGAAACACTCTGCAATAACTACTTCATGTTTTAATATAGTAACATGCTAGCCAATAGAGACCAGATAACAATGGATTTGGATAAATCATGCCAGGTAAGAAAATACTTGACTTTTGAAACAAGGCAAGGGAAGAGTTAATCCCTGGATCAAACATTCTTACACTGGTAATTGGAAATTTGTTGATTGACAATGTGGCACTGAAGTCAACTGTCTCCATAATCAAATTTACTGACTTTTATGACCAGCTCTGAATATTAATTTCTCTCTTAATTAATGTGATATATATAGAGGAATAACAAGGCCAGTCCGTCTTCAGAGCAGTTTAAACCAGTTCATCATCAGCTTGAGCTGAAGAAGACTTTGATGGTGTTGTTGTAGATGGTGTTGGCCATGTCCAGTGGGTCTTCCTCTCTGGCTGCCGCCATGACCTCTAGAACTTGTCTGGAAGACAAAGGTAACACAATATACTCAATTAAGCTTGCTTGATTAACTGGTCCAGTACAGTAACTTGGCTTGGAAGCATTGTTTTATTTACATTTTCAGATCCAGAGCATCTTAAAATCAGTGAGCAGGTAGGAGGAGAGTGACTTGTTCAACGACACTTCAGCAGGACACATACCTGTTGCAGGGGATTGAACCTCTGACCTTTCCGTTATGGGAATTACAAAAAAAATGTTTTACAGAGAGTTACAAAAAACCCCAACATAAATCATTCTGCTTACATGATGTGACAGGGCTCATTCCTGTCCTTGAGACAATGTCCCGCCTCCCATTTCTTTTTTGTGGGAAATGTAGTTTTAATGTGTTTGGAACCTGCATGAGTGTTCTTCACACCACACCACGGAGCATCTGGAAATTAATTTAGATGAAAGGGGAGGCTTTAGTTAAAATATAAATAAATGAAATATCTAAATATAATCAGGTATAAACAACTTGGTAACCGTAGTAACTTCAATAGAATTAGAAGAAACAGAAATGGCGGTATTTGCTGTACCGTGGTGACCTCCCTGGTTACATCCAAGATGGCTGCCATAGAATGTTTGACAATGTTGTCATGGAAACATTACTGCATTGCCTCATTTTCTGGACACTGCCTTAGACTTCAAAAATTTTAACATTCAACACAACCGCAAGTAGAACCTCCAGTGAAACGACATTGCTGAGTGATGTTTCTCTCGTCCAGCACATTTCATTGTACCGTTCACCCTGTGTTAACCTACATATGACAAGTAAAAAGTGAACTTGCCCCTCGTCATAGTGACACATCACCTCTGTGAGCGTTGTGTAATTCACCAACATAACTTCAATGACAATGTTATCAAACCAGCCAGAATAACCAATCAAGAATATTGATGTTTTTACAGACATGCCCATCTTATTATTCCAGTTCAGTGGTAATATCTGTTCTGTATGTTGTCAATACTATCCTTTTATATGAAAGACAACTGACTGAGTACACCCACCTGTCTCAATCATAAGTCTCTCAGTAGGGATGGACTTCATAGCTTCAATATTGGCCTCTGTTTTCAAGGAGCTGAAGAGAGAAAGCAGGACATTAAGTTTTAATACTGTTATCATCAAAACATCCGTTTTCAAAGGGTCAAACTCGGTGGATAGGTTGACAGTCTCCCAAGGACCTGAACTACTGAATATTATTCAAATCAGTCAAAGATCAACAGCAGAGATTAAGGTCAAATTAGCCGCTGGTGCATGTGAAGTGCTCTATTGTTGCCAGCATCTCTGAGGGTCTTTCTAGTTTTCTGTATTGAGACTGTAGGAAACTTAAAAGGAATACAAGGACAAGCTTAGTTAGCTAGTGTCTGTTTCTGGCCATGCAAATCACGTGGATAGATGATGATAGATAGATGACTGACTGAGTGACTGACTTGCAGACATACTGTATAGACGGACAGACGGACAGATCAATCAAGCAATCGATTGATCACGTGGGTCCAGAGCAGACAATCTTAAACCAATTTCTGAGCACATCTTTGAAATGAAATCAGATTTTTTTGGGTGGTCTCAGTACACTTCAACACCTTCTCACCATCCATTTATGCCGATATAGAGGTCCAGGTCTATGAGGGAAGCAGCTTCCTCTGCACTCCCATCAAATGAGTGGACCTAAAGGACACATGACAATACATCAACACTTCCAAGTGTATTTAACGGGGACCATGTATGAAAACATAAACCTTGAAGTCTGATGCATTATACAGAGATACAACTTTTCATCCCCAATTCCTGAGCAGGTGAATAAACGTTGACCGAAAAAGTAGATTAAAATGCATCAACATATGAAGGGATCAATTCCAATTGTTCAATTCCAGTTAATTGTTCCAAATGAGTTATGTTATAAAAATATACATTTTGAGAAAAAAGATGTTAGCTCAAGTTCTTCACTCAATGTTTCATGAATACAGATGACTGTATCCTCAAAAAAGGCAAGAGTCTTAAAATAGTCAAAAATAGAGTCTAAAATAGTCTTAAAAACTAAAAGCATAAAATAAAATAAATGTATATTTTGTTTTGGGGCCATACTCTTCACATATGTTCTGCTTTCTGGTAACTTCTCATTTAATTCTTGTTCAATTTAAACTAATTAAAAAAAACCTCCTCACCACTCCTCCAACACATCTGTCTCGATTTCTCTTCATGATGTCTGTCAAAATAAAGAAAAAAATAGTGAAGCTCTTTATTGAAATTCCTACATGTGACCAGAATAAATAACAAACAGGCAGTACACCGACATACCAATGAAGTCCAGATGGGAGTTTCTGCAGTGGAGGAACATGGGTAATCTAGTCTCTTCTGCCAGATCAAACTGCCTCTCAAAGTATCTGTGATAGACAGGTAAGAGATGTCAGGGCTACGCAACCAATCATGTATAATCAGGTTTCCAACAGCAGTCCAGTGAGCTTCTGCCAGCTAGATCAATAAAGGGACTAATGGGACTATTCAGGACTTGTTAATGTATCAATACTCCTTATCAGGACACTTCACAAGATGGTTGCCCCCGTTAAATGAAGAGATGGGACACAATAAACTGGAAAATGAAGAGTTGTGGTCCCAGTAAACCTCTGACCTGCAGCCAGAGAGCCCCCATCACTACATGTACCAAAGGTATTCATCTTCTCCTGGTTGAGGAGTTTTAATATATGCTTAAACAGGTATCACGATTTTAGCCTCTACAATTAATTAACAATCACTGGATTATTTTAAAGATTAATCAAATATTTAAGCCTTGAAAAAAAAGAGACAAATAATCATTTATAATCATAAATGACCATATTGATGAATGTTTGCTGTGGCCAGAAATACATGACAATATGTTAATATAAGATGCAGAAAAAAGGAGTAAAATATTTTTTCTTCCTCAAATCATCAAGACTAGTAATGATGACAAATAATTACAATCACAATATCTAACAAAGTAATAAGGTTACCATTTTAACCATGACGGCAGCCCAAGAGAGATCTTCAAATAATATATGATATCAAAATTAAAACTTTTTAAAAGCTCTTTGATTTTCATCAAATACTTAATAGTGATAAAAAACTCACTTGAGTTGCGTCTCTTTTGGACAGAATTCTAACCTGTCAAAATCTGCAACAGTGAGAAGAAAGTAAATATTACTATTATATTATTATACTAATAAATGTATTAACCAATATAGACCACTCTCTATCAGTGTTAGCTGTAGATTTATAACATGAAACAGTACAAGTGCTATCTGATATCAGCCAAATAAACTAAACTAAAACAAAATGAAAATAATATTATATTTATGACATTTCTCTTAACAAATGTTTCAGAGTGCTATGAAATAATAAACAGGGAATAAAACAACACTGAATAAACGTTCAGCTATTAGGGAAGATCTGCTACTCACTCCACTAGCTGTCATTGCTTGTTAACACACAATATCAGTGCACAAACACAGTATCTGTTGCTCTTACACACCTAGTCCACATTCCCCTATGGCCACCACCTTTCCTCTGTGTGTCGCTGCCAACTCCCTCAGTCCTGAGAAGTACTGGTCTGCCCCGTTCTGGTCAAACTCACTGCAACGGGTTGGATGGCAGCCAACTGTACTGTAGAAGTCATCTGAAGATGAACCGAGTCACAACAAACAGCAGTGAATCATTCATACTGCAATTAGTCCTGTGTGGTACTAACACTGCCAGTGTAACTGGCTAAGTTAAACGTCTGCCAGAGAAAACAAAATGCTTCACGTTATAATGTTGGCAGCTAGGTAATTTTAGTAGCTAGTAGCTAGCTAGCCTCGCAGCAAACTTAACAAAACTTAAAATACTTAAACACATTAATGTAGGTAGTAGTGCATTCGGATAGATTTTTCCATCTATCTAGTATATGTATTGACTTGAGCGTATGATGTCCTAATGAGCCCAGCGTGGGTGCCCACCTAGTCTATTCCATTATATTCTGCTAATGTTGCATGGTATCTAAGATAATGTGTGTATGTTGTGTATGATTAAACTGTCATTGTCCAGCTAAGTGACGTGTTATCATTACCTCTCGTCTCAGCTAATTTCAGGGCCTCCTTGCTGTCTTCAAGGCTTCCTCCTGTGATCATAAACTGTATGGAGAAAATGACTTGTCAGTTTAATATGTTTCTCTTCTGGTCTTTAATTAAGACTAAGCCATAGCAGCATTATGACTTAGCAAAGAAAAGGGAATTGTTTTGTTTAATTTGGATTTGTTTTGTTTGTCTAATTTGAAAAAATATTTTCAAATCAGTAGCAGAATCTGAATCACTTTTTTGCCAAGTTCAACAAATCTACAGGAATTTGTCTTGGTGATATTGGTGCAGGGACATATCAACATATAACATACCAACAAAAGTACATACTAGCAAATATGGTTCAGGGACAACAGGACCTCACATGGACATACTGTGCAAAACTGAAGTGTAAAATACTGTGTAAAAGAATGAAGTTTTATTCCATATTAAAATATCTACCACTTACCACCAAACCAACTGACACTTGGTTTTGCAAAATGAGGGATACCAAAAATCCCCAAAATATGATGGTGATTTGGAAGTAAGAGGGTAACATTAGTCGTTTGTTGACAATAGCACCTTGTGTATCAGTGGATTTTAGAAAGATTAAATGATAAACCTTTCTATTATAAACACATCTATTTCATTTTCGAATATTAATCCTAAATTATGAATCATTTTTTATAGTTATGAAAATCTGTATTAAATCATATCTTGATTCTATGTACAAGGCTTACCTTTTGGACCCCAGCTTTGACAGCCCTGTCAATGATCTGATCGAAGTCATCTGTCAGAGAAACAAAACTGTCACAGACAAAACATCAACAACTCACATGACAAAATGGCTGACGACGTGTACATGCTCCAGTTCTGTTACAGAGATACAACCGTCTGCAACGTGATACTTACCATCGTGTTTTTGTTTCCCTCTGTAGACTCCTCTAAACATGGGATCTGTCAGGTTCACACCTACATCTAAGGAGGCAGAGGGTTCATCATCATCATCATCATCATCACTACTGCCATCCTCCTCATCGTCATCATTACAACTGCTGTCATCCATCATCCACAATGGGTAGAGCAAGGCACTAACACTGCCAGGGTTAGGGGTTAAATTCCTTGTGTAGAGCATGGTAGTAATATTGCTAGGGTTGGGGGTTCCATTCCCACTGGGGGCAGCCACTGTCACATTGTCTGATTCAAATCTGTACTGCCAGGTAACAAGTGACATATCACCACCACGACTTTAAACAGCTCTTTAATCAAATGCGGAAATTCATTGCATATTATGTTTATATGCCGCTGCTATGTTAACTATTTGAGATAACCATTTAATTATAAACGTAACCTCACTAGCAAATACACAATCTGAACAGGGCAGCTCGGTTACTCCCTGCCACAAGAGCAGTAAGCTGTGCTGTCACTCAGTTAAGAAACACAACCATCCATACAGACTGTACTGTTTGCTGTGATCACTGTGCTGTCACTCAGTTAAGAAACACAACCATCCATACAGACTGTACTGTTTGCTGTGATCACTGTGCTGTCACTCAGTTAAGAAACACAGCCATCCATACAGACTATGCCACTATGGAATCTGGCTACGCATTTACTCGTCTTTGCCCATTTTGACATATCTGTGTTTAGTAACTGTTAACATAACTTGTGTCTTACCAATGAATTTGTGTTGAGCCATGCTTGTTTTAGCAATGCTGCTAAAAAGAGCCACACATGCAGCTTTTACCAAGCCCATGAGTACCATATATGCCATAGTAGATGCGCATGTCTGAAATATTAACTCTCTCTATCTCACCTAGACATTGTAGAAGCTATCAGAAACCTGAAATAATTTCATCTCATAATTGCTTTTATTCATAATAAACGTAACCTGCAATGCTGGCGTGGAAAAAAAGGAGTAAGATAATAGGTGTTGCTCATTTTGTAGGTACAAAGTGTACTGGTGAAAACTCCCAGCATGCACCTCGCCTTGCGGGAAGGTGACAGGGGACGGCAAAGATGGCCGCCGCGTATTTGACTCACCAACAGAAAGTGTTGCGCCTCTATAAAAAGTCTTTGCGGCACCTGGAGTCATGGTGCATATTCAGGTGAGTAAAGTGTTGTTAAATATTTGCGAAAGATTCAAACGTATAAGATCTGGGTTTTGAAACGAAGCCTGTATACTGTGCTGTCCTAGCTAGCAGCTAACTGCTAATGTCAGGTCACTCGTCTACTCCAATAACCTGCTCATCTGACTGAACTTCACTTAATTTCACTTAGCTAGAATTACCTCATTGACTCCTGTCAAACTGGTCTGATTCAAGTCAATTTGTTATTTTATTTGTATTTTTTTGTATTGCATTATCAATGTACATAGCAATTCAGTAGTAATATAATTATAGCAATAATACAATTAGTCAGAGGACAACAAAACAATATCATACAAAACTCTCAGTTCTCATAACTCATAACTCAAAAAAGAATTCAAATCAGTTTTAAAGGACAGAGAAATGAGCTCTCTTGGCTCCTGTTGATTGCCATGTCATGTAATTGTACTATTGTGTGCATGACTGTGCTGTAGTTTTACCCGTTTGTTTTGTTGTAATGTGTTTTTATGCTGCCATTTTTGGCCAGGTCACTATTGTAAAAGAGGTTTTTAATCTCAATGAGTTTTTTTTACCTGGTTAAATAAAGATATTGATATTGATTGATTGATTGAAAACCATACATGGACAAACGCACTGTTATTTTTGATATGTAATAGAGAATAAAATACTGCAGCTTTTTGACCTAGGCAAGTGGTTAACTTGGTGAATGTGAAATCCAAATCAATAAAGTTCACTGTCACTGTGAAAGGTAGTTTGTTAAGATCTGCTAATGGAATTAGAAAAATGAAAAGACTTTTATAGGGAAAAGTAACCTAACTACAGACTATAGCCTAGATAACTAAGTTGTCAAATACCACACTCAATCGTAAATAATAGTTTGGACAGACCAATAATAATGGACACCAATGTTATCTGCTGATGTCTGCCATATTTATTTCATGACTCTAATATTGGTATCGGTCCCATTCACAATATTTATTAAATGTTATTTTTATTATTAGAAATGTGTGCATAGAATATTATGTATGTATGAAGAAAAGTTAAAGTTTTGCAATCTGTTTCTGTATCAGAAGGTAGGTTATGGATTATCATAAAATAGAATGAAATCAGCCATCTGAGAATCCTACCTCACGCCATCACAAACAGCCTATAATCCAGATATTATGAACAGATTAAATTGTAATCACTAACTCAGGTCCTTAAATATTGCTATGAAACAAAAAATGTAGTTCAGCCAGTGTTTCAACTGTCATCATCCATTTGTGCTCCAGGGACAAGTACCGTTTCTACGCCTGTATGCTGCGTGCTCGCTTCGATCAGAGCAAGAATGAGAAGGACATGGTAAAAGCCACTATGATGCTGAAGTCTGGGGAAGAAGAGTTCTGGGCCAACCAACACCCCCAACCCTACATCTTCCCTGATTCCCCCGGAGGAACCTCCTATGAGAGATATGAGTGTTACAAGGTAACAGAGGGGTTGACCTGATGTGTTCCCAGCAGGAGAGGAAGCTGAGATCTTTATCCACCAGCCACACTGCCTGATGGATTCTAAAATACAGCAGACACTTTAATTTTACCAGCAAAATACATTTTTTTTTTTTTCCTTTAACCGCTTGAATTGTGTGTGTGTGTGTGTGTGTGTGTGTGTGTGTGTGAATAAATATACACTCTATGTCAGGGTGGGATATTCTGTGTTACATTAGTTGATGGTACCTCCTGTAAACATTTCTGTGTTGTATCGCATGTGATTCCAACTCTCTGTGTGTGTTACACATCATATTTTTCCTTCATTCTGAGTTTTATTTGGATGAAATTGCTGAGCTCTGTCTTTGCTCTGTGTCTCCCCAAAGGTCCCGGAGTGGGTGCTGGACCACTGGCACCCCTCAGAGAAGGCCATGTACCCTGACTACTTTAGCAAGAGGGAGCAGTGGAAGAGACTGAGAGAGCAGAGCTGGGACAGAGAGGTAAACTACCACTCTACATACTAATACTGAACTACCACTCTACATACTAATTCTGTGACATAATACTGTGAATAGAGAATTCAAAATAGCTGGGTTTGATATGGTTCCACTGAGAATTTACAGTGCAACAGTAATGGATAACCTGAAAACAAGAAAAAAGTAATGGGTACAAGACTGTTCATATTAGCTCGATAAAGAACTGCGTTTCCCACAGTGCTTTGTGGTTTTCAATGTGGAGTTCCAACAACGCTGTACAGGGTAATGTAAACAGGGTGCTGAGGAGAGCGGAACAAGTGGGACACCTACGTAAGAGCTGTTCTGATCGCGTGATTGGTTGGGAGTTGCCAAGGCTTATGGGAATTGTAGTGGGTGTCGTGGAAACATACTGTAAGTGTCTGACGATGAAAACATGGGGTAGAAGGCCTGTGGAACCACAGGGCCGTGGGACTAGCTAGCTCTCTACACAGTAGGTCCTAAGATGGACCCCTGTCAGTGATACAACTCACACAAGTACCAATCTGAAAGAAAAGAAATATGATGACATTTAGATTGTGTGTTTATCATGATTAATCACCTTTTAGTTCTTTCTTTAATAAAAAACAACAACAACAAAGGTTCAAAGCACGTTGCTGTTTTTTTCTTTCCTCCTCATGTACTTTTCAGTGTTGGTGGGATAATGGGCAGGGTGTTTGATGACAAAGACCTAACTTCATCAGAGACGGCATCGTTTCAGTGCCTTGCTCAGGGATACCTCCCGGCTCTCCTACTCAACACACCACCCTGCTATTATTGTTACAGTTTCTCAAACATTGTCCTCTGTTTTCCAGGTGGCCCAGCTCCAGGCTGAGACCCCAGCTGATGGACCCAGGAGCGAGGCTCTCCCTCCTGCCCGCAAGGAGGGTGACCTCCCCCCTCTGTGGTGGCAGTACGTCACCCGCCCCAGGGAGCGCCCAACATAAACATTCTGTCTGCCTGAATTGATCCGCCCTCTATCTCCTTATATGGCAGTTATATCCACATATAGTGATTATCTCCTTATATGGCGATAGCTGTATCCATTGCGGTTGTCTGGGGGACACCATGGAAACTATCGTGACCGTCACACAACAGCAGCATGAAGATTGGTTATGATCTCTTCTTGAATTACCTTCTGTCTATAAAGAATATTACTGTTATTGGACTAGTTTTTAGGTGGTTCTTGTATGCAGGTTGCTGTGATTTGTCAGAAAAAACATGGTTGAGGAAACAGCCTGCCTGAATTTTCAGCGATACTTAAGTTTTCTGTAATTAAGTTTGAAATATACTGTTTGTGTACCGGTTTACCTCTACAAGAACACCTGTTCCAATAAAAAAAATATACAATGAAAATATTCTTTGCGTGGTGTAAGAGATGACGTGTACCATCAAGTCATTTTTGAGTGCAGGTTTGTGCTTATAGTTCAATTTGTGGGGTTTATATTCACCTGGGTTAAAGAATAGTTTATTACTCAATATCTGAAAGGCAATTACATCCTCTAAAATGTTCTTGTTTAGTCAGTCAGGTATTAAGATAGCTAATTGCTACAATGATATTCAGCAGTGAGGTTTAGGTTCATGTGAGCAAACATTTAATCAGAACAGGTGATGTTGAATTGGCCAGCACAATGAATCCTACTTGAGTGAAAATATATCCCCCAAAATTCTGAACCTAATGCCAATTTGGTCCAATATATGAATGAACAGAAGTTATTAACATTATTAGTTTATGCAGAATGTTTATGTTTGTCCAAACCACCACTGGAGTATAGCAGAGATTGAGAGGTGTAAAGGTACTCTTTATCAATTAAACATATTTATTTGATTATTAAATATTTTACAATTGCAAGTATTGTTTTATACATTATATTAAACAGAAGGAGACTACTAGGAACTGATGGAACCATACTATGGTGAACAAGGTAAGCTAACAAGGCGTTATATTAAGGAAGGCCATTTGAGCAAATCACTTTTTAAGACATTTTGTCAACACAAGCTCCCTCTAGTGGTAGAAAATGTTACATATTTCATCTTTAATTGAAATGTATATTAGTGTTTTATGTTCAATCTAGTTTCATATATTAGTGTTTTATGTTCAATCTAGTTTAATATATTTTAGTGTTTTATGTTCAATCTAGTTTCATATAAGTGTTTTAATTTCAATCTAGTTTCATATATTTTAGTGTTTTAATTTCAATCTAGTTTCATATATATTTAGTTCTCTGAGGATTCGTTGTGTGCTGATATACATGAGAGGGTTATTAAAGGGAAGTGAAACAATCTGAGACTGGTGGAGCATAAAAACCAACAGACAGAAACTCTTTAAAGGGGAAAATCACACTCGCACTGTAAAGATGTCAAACTGCCTCGCTGTTGCATCAGCCTTGTGATTGATTGACACCTGTCGCCTGCTGTCCTCTAACCTCATTGATGTGTCCTAGGTGATGTCCGTCACACCCTGACGGTGCTGCCCCCCTCCAGCGTGGAGCTGCAGCAGGGGAAGGCCACCCAGGGATAGAGAGTAAAGTTCTTGTCACTTAAGCAGTTGTGCTTCCATGAATATTATTAAGTAATACATCTTACATAGTCTTAGTCTTAGTGATAATAGAGCAGATTTGGCAAGAAAATAAGATAAGATTAACTTTATTTATCCATATATATTGTTGCATCAGTCAGTATAGACAACAGTCAGTTTGAGGTAGAATAGTCAGTTTGAGGTAGAACAGTCATGGGGTCCAGTGAAGAGTAACAGCATATTAATACTAAACTCATTCATTTGAAGAGATCTGTTTAGTGTTTGAGATTCCAGAAAGTATGAGAAAACAAATACTTTGCAAATTGCAAATACTCAATAAAAAGATTAGTACCAATATAAACAACATAAACATAGATCAATTCAACAAGCCTACAGATAAGTTTATTTCCCTTTAAAGACCAGATATGTACCTCATATAACCTATATCAGTTTGAGACTTTATTTGCTAACTATTTACTTTTAGTGCCAATTTATTTTGGATGATGTTGAAATGTTAATTTCAGGTAATGTTTGTGTTTAGGGAAAAACAAAGCTATTCTATGTTATTCTATTCTTTTCTATTCTGTTATTCTATTCTTTTCTGTTATGTTATTCTGTTATTCTATTCTGTTGTATTCTACAGGTATACTTACGGTGGTGTGTATCTGTGACTGACAGCTGAAGGATCATGGCTCCTCCTCCTTCAGGCAGCAGCTCCGTTTATTGGCTGGAAAACGTCTTTTCAACCTATTACTGATTTACGCTAAATAACGTCGCCCCGGAACCAACGATGGTCTCTCTTTGTTTCCCTACAACGCATTTGACAGAACTCCGTTGTATTGTTTACTATTTTTCCTCTCCCAGTCAAAGCCGCTCCTGCTGAAAATGTCAGTAAACGAGCAGATGTCTGTTGCCGGCGTGGAGACTTTAGGGGATTTGGAAAACCGGGCGAGAATATTAGAAATGGAGACGTTGAGGATGTTCGTCAGTGAGCGACTCACAGCTGCTGTCGAGGAGATATTAGGAGAATTTGGAAAAACCATATCACAGTACCAGGAAGAGATCGACCGACAGCGCAGACAGCTGAGTATCCTGACACCTGAAATGAAATGGAACATGTCAGGTTTGATCTGATTTATATCATTGTATTCATCCTTTCTGGTTGGGCTGCAGGGTCAGACAGATACTCTCTGGTTGGGCTGCAGGGTCAGACAGATACTCTCTGGTTGGGCTGCAGGGTGCAGACAGATACTCTCTGGTTGGGGTGCAGGGTCAGAGGTCAGAGATACTCTTTGGTTGGGGTGCAGGGTCAGACAGATACTCTCTGGTTGGGCTGCAGGGTCAGACAGATACTCTTTGGTTGGGGTGCAGGGTCAGACAGATATTCTCTGGTTGGGCTGCAGGGTCAGACAGATACTCTCTGGTTTGTCTCCTAGATGTTTGGACCTGTTTAAATATGAAGCAGGGTATTACTGAAGAAGTACATGCATGCTCAGCAAAACTCTTCCCTGACTAAAGGTTGAATAATAACATGAACTAACATGGACTTGACTGTTTTAATTTGAACGTTATATTTTTGTCCCTCCCTCCAGGCCCCCTGCAGCCTTCTGATTGGATAAAAAGATGCCCTGCTGAAGAGCAAACCCCGCCCTCACAGCTGGTCCAGACCCACAGACAGGAAGAGAGAGAGGGAACGCCTCTAACCAGTACCTCCATTGAACAGATGAAAACAGAACCTGATGGAGAGGACTGCGGATTCTCACAAGCAGTTAGTAACTTAGATCCCGATAATGATGTAGAACCAGCTATTGAGGGGCAGTTCCTCTTCCCAGAGTGCTCTGAGACTGAAGACAGTGATGATTATGGGAACCAGACTAGAGGAACTCAGAAAGCAAAACAGACAGAAACAGTTAAAGGACAAAGACCGTCTATGAACAAGAAGCCAAGGAACTCTATTGAATTCTCCCAGGAACAGAAATCATCACATCTACCTGTGACTCAGTGTAAAGTGTGTGGGGAATCTTTTCAGAAAAAGGGTCATTTATTGAGGCACGCTCCAGTGCATGTGAGCGACTGCGGTCTGTGTGGAAAACATTTAAATCATACCGAGAACATGAAAGTTCACCTCCAGGTTCACCGAGACAGGTTGTTCCACTGCACGGTTTGCGGCCAGTCGTTCACACTCAGGGGGAACCTGAGGACACACATGAGGATCCACTCGGGCGAGAGACCCCACGGGTGCTCGGTGTGCGGCAAGAGCTTCAGCAGGAGGGCGACGCTGGTGCGGCACATCAGGAGCCATACGGGGGAGAAGCCGTTCAGCTGTTCGTACTGCGGCAAGGGGTTCGTGGAGAAGGGCAACCTGACCGTCCACGTCAGGACCCACACCGGCGAGCGGCCCTACTGGTGCTCCGTCTGCGGGAAGCGCTTCATTCAGATGGTCTGCTACTACAAACACCGCTGTCTGAGGAAAGGCCTGACTTCTCCCTAGAGAACCTGAGAGAGAATGTTACCGCGGAGCAAATTGATGGGGATTGTGTTTTCATTTAAAATCAATTTTCCTTTGTTAGTTGTTATTGTCTGTAGACTGCTTAAATTGAAATTTAATTTTGTTGTTGGTAAATACTTCATAGCCTAATATTGTTGATTCTAAAATCTTTTATCCTTCGTTAATTTTGACATTGTATTCATTAACTTACTTCCACTGTGTAAAAATAAAAACAGCAAATTTAAATGCAAATTGAAACTGTGTCTCACCAACATGTTTAGGTTATACGTGTCTGCAGGGTATATAAGTTATTATGAAACATTATCCGCGGTATATATGTTATGATGAAACATCATCCAGGGTATATATGTTATGATGAAACATCATCCAGGGTATATATGTTATGATGAAACATCATCCAGGGTATATATGTTATGATGAAACATCATCCAGGGTGTATATGTTATGATGAAACATCATCCAGGGTGTATATGTTATGATGAAACATCATCCAGGGTGTATATGTTATGATGAAACATCATCCAGGGTATATATGTTATGATGAAACATCATCCAGGGTATATAGGTTATGATGAAACATCATCCAGGGTGTATGTTATGATAGATATGTAGAGAGGACAGACAGCACTTCCCTATACAGCTGGAAACATACTGTACACTACACTGCTTAAACAAACAGCATTAACTGCACTTTGTTTGCAATGTCAAAAACCTGGTTTTGATATTTTGATATATATTTATTATGATATAAATATATATTTTAAAATAATTTTACAAATTATTAACATTATAACAAACTATTTTTATTCTGTAATATTTATATTTTCTGTTCAGTTTTGGTGGCACTGTACATTGTC
>OMKK01066779.1:0-13859 GCA_900302305.1 Polymixia japonica
TTTTTTATTGAAATTGCAGGTGGCCTTTACTGTGTCTTTAGGTGAAAAACCTCACAGCAGAAAGAAAAAAAATACAAAGACAATCAGTCAACAAAATAACCATTTTACTAAACAGCCTCTTTAGCCTTTCAAAAGATATGCACATTCTTAAAGTTACTAAATTACTTTTCTTAGAAATGAAACAAATTACTTTTGATACAGTTTTAATCTTGTTAAATTTTTTAACCAGTCAAACGTTTTTTAACTAACAGATCAGCTTTTTAAAGAGTACACACTCCACTAGTAAGACATTTTAATCTTTCCATCTTTACTTATTTATATTTTAACTAATTTATATTTCAACTTAAACAATTCATTTTAACTAGTTAACTTAGTGTTTAAACCCCCATTTTTAGCAAATTAAATTAACCACATTCATCAAAATAAATGAATCACTGGTTTAACTAATAAGTATCACATTAACTTATTGACACAGAAAAGCATATTAAACTTAATATTCATGTCACAGCTCCAAACTCCCAGGCATCCATCACACAGCAAAGCTGCATGTTTCAGCCGCTTACCAGCCGTCCATCCAACTTTGTAAAGAGTACCCAGTTCAATCAGCCAGGGAAACTTTGTTTTGTGCTGAGGCTGTTCTGCTCAGCTTAAACTGAGTCAGACTGGATCTTGATTTGGGAGATTGGTCTCACCTGTGGTTCCACCTGGTGTTTCCCTGATTAGCAGGAGGGAGGGAGGCAGCTACCAGGCAGTTTGACAAGACAGTGGCACCTTTGACAGTTTGACGAGATACTGTTCCACACCACATGTGCATGATCATGTCCCCTCATCCAGCTCTGTCTTGGTGCTGGTTGCTGTTGAGCCTTACATGTAATGTTATACATGATTGTGTTATCCACCAGCCATTTATTCATTACACTGTATTTATTAACCATTTCAGAACCAAAACACCATTCACCTACAGTATGTCTACTGTAGAGCAATAAAGTTTCCCAAGTTTGGTAAACTGTGTGAGACTCCCTGACCAGGCCATACAAATCCCTGGGCAGTACAATTTGAGGTTCTGTCTCACAATTGGATTGATTTTTGTACCTGCGATTGCAAAACATACCCTTTTAATCGTGAACACAAATGTTCAATAGTGTACATTCATGTGGCCAGGACATTTGACAAAGGCATTTAAAAATCTTTTCAGTGCGTTTGCGTTGTGTGGCTCTAATAAGTTTGTCAGCTTGTCAACAATTTTATCCAGCTAACTGAGTTATCCATGTACGAAGAACGAGACAACAAATAAAATACCAATTCATTAACCAAACAAGAAGCCAAAGATTTAACTAAAAATTTAATGAAGATAAATAACAATAACACAAAGCTAAAACATCTTTAAAAACAGGCACACTATTCCACACAAGACAAAGAAAAAAGAATGTGCAACTAAAAGTTCAACTGAAAGCTGTGGACATGAACAGGAATCCACAGTGTGCAGGAGGCCCCTAGAGGCCCTCAGGCGGCTGTCTGCCTTCCAGCTAACAGCGCTACAAGGTTTAACTCCTAGACCCCAGATCTTCTAGACCCAGGCCTAGAGTGTTCCACTGTCTGGCAGATGACCTAGACTAGGAGATGCACATCATGTAGCAGCTAGTCTTTTTACATGGTCCTATTGGCCTGTAAAAGCTTTCCTCTGTACTCGGGGTGTCTCTCTTGATGGCTGTCAGTACCACATATAGTCAATGTTATTTGGCTAGTAAGCACAGACAGAAGCAGGTTTGGAAAGGCTGGTGTATCGTGGCTGGTTGGTAAGTTAGTCTCTAGCAGCCAATGTGTCAGATGTCCAACCAGGCAGTTTTCCCTTCAAGAAGCATGCTGGCTGGTGCAACAGAGAGGAGGCAGAGGGCTGAATCAGTCAGCGAGAGTCTACTTTGTTCTGGGTCATCTGAAGCAGCATGTCAGAGTACCTCTCCAACAGAGCCAGCGTCCTATCATCTATCAGCTGGCCGCAGGGAGCGGAGTCAGCCCGGCACCCTGAGGCCCTTTCCAGGTCAGTCTGGACGGCAGAGAAGGCCTCCTTCAGAACAGAGGACATCTGCTGGTGATGTTCTGAGGAGCCTGTCATGGTGTTCACCTGGAGGACAGAGAAATCACTCACATGAAACCACGGCCAAACCTTTTAAATTACTTAACACCTTAAAGCTGCTAGGTATGATATTTAGGTGATATTGAAGGTGATATATATTTTTTATTTTGAGAAGGGCCGGTTAGAGGCTGGCCTGGTCTACGGGGCCGGTTAGAGGATTACCTGCTGGTAGAGCTCCATGGCTCGTGTGACCGCATGTTTCAGCTCACTGGCCACCTGCTGACACAGCTGGACGCTAATGGCCTGGTCCAGAGAACCTGACAACCAGAAACCAACATGTTACTGATGAACAGAGACAGCCCTTCAACTGACTCTGATCCAGAGAGACAGTTACCTGACAATAGATGGAACAAATATTCCTGTGACCCTAGAATGATCATGATGATAGAGAAGAGACAGAGAAAGAGAGGCAGGCTGAAACTTTAACAGAGGAGGGAGAAGCTTGTAGTGGAGCTGAATGGAAGTGGTCTGAGTGAACACGTAACTATTCTGACTCACCTGGATTTCACTGTGCGATAACTTAAATTCAGTATGATTACAACAAATAAAATAAATGAATGAAAATGATATCTAGAGCCTTTAATGACAATAATAATGAGTCTACTGATATTAGAATCACAATCAGAGCCATGGCTTGGATTGGTAGTAAACAGAGTTTGTGGTCTGGCTGGTACCTGTGTCTGGAGGCTGCTGCTGGTCTCCAGGCTCCTCGGGGAGAGGTGAGACAGGCGGGGTGGAGAAGGGGCCAGGCTGCTGGGGTCGGGACAACATGTCTTCCACTAGGAGCACAAAAACAAGGAGGGGTCAGGCTACTAGGAGCAGAACAAGGAGGGGTCAGACTGCTAGGAGTAGAACAACAAGGAGGGGTCGGACTGCTAGGAGCAGAACAAGGAGGGGTTAGACTGCTAGGAGGGGTCAGACTGCTAGGTATGGTGGCCCATTGGGACTATTCAGTAGAAGAGGAGACACTATATTTACATTACTATTTAGCTCAAACAAGCAGCCCATAGCAGAGCTGTAAAGAGGTCAAGGGTCAGAGCCACAGTGCTCACAGAAGGCCGCTGCAGGTGCTCACACCGTTCCCAGCTAGAGACCTCCTCCAATACTAAACACTAAGCATTGAGGAAAAGAGTTGTCAAAGCCTGCACTCTACGAGCTTCTGTTTCACCATTACTATGACAGAGATCCCTCCAAAAACCAACCAATCAGATACTGGTGGATCTTCTATACTACACCGCCTGTCCTCTACTTACCTTGGTCTTCCTGGACGCCTCTCTTCCCAGGCACCCCAGAGGGGGCCCTCCCCGGACTGCCTGCCTGCCCGGACATGGCAGCTGAGGAGGAGGAGGTGGTGGTGGAGCGGGCTGTGGAGGAGGAGGTAGGGATGGAGTTAGGGGAGGAGCTGAGGGGCCGTCCTATAGCTGTCAGACTCTCTTCAATGCTGTCGATGCACCTCCTCCCCTCCTTGCCCAGCGAACGCATCTCAGTGGGTGTTGCCATGGCTTGTCGGCATGGTGACACCACAGCTCCACGTCGCTCGGCCTTCTGGGTCGACATGGAGGCCAGGGGAAGGCTGGTCTGACCGCTAGGAGCACAGCAACAAGGAGGGGTCAGACGCCAAATGAGATCTCACCATTTTAAAAAGGCAGCAGCTACTCTTACAAAATGACTGACATGAATTTCAAACAGATGATGGGACCTTATAAAGGACAGCAGGTAGCCTGATAAAGGAATATTTGACCATTTTGAATCATTATTGGTTTCCTGCCTTGAGAAACTGTGAAAAGTGTTTCAATCCAAAACTCAAACCCAGATCCAACTCCTGTTTAGACTGTTACTTTGACAAACAAGCAGCTAATATCTTGAGGTTTTAACAACTTTCCGATTCACACTAGGAGAAGAACCTGCCGCAGATGATGTCAAACGTTTTTGACCACGGTCAGAGTAAAATTTAAAAGGTTTAAGTATTCCTTTAAACTAATAACTAAATAAATATAAACCACCAGCAGATTAAACCCAGTGTCAAAGTGAATGACACCAGACAGCGGTATCCATAGCAACAACAACAGTACCGCCCCCTCTGTTACCTGGAGGCCAGATCCAGGTGGAGGGCAGCTCTGCCACTGGGGTTGCCCAGGGAAACAGGCAAGGAGGGCAGGGCCTGGGATTCAGAGGAGGTGGGGTGGTTCTCTTTCCCCTCCTGGTCTGAGCTCAGGTCCTGGGAGGAGGAGGAGGAGGAGGAGGAGAAGGTGGTGGTCTTCCCTGCTTCTGATTGCTCCTCCAGAGGAGAGGGGTGGAGGTCCAGCCCCTCACCCGTTGACCCCTCCTGGGACACCTTAGCTCTGGAGCTGGCCGTGGTTCCCATGTAGCTCTGTCGAGTGGGCCGGGCCAGGGGTTCTGTACCCAGGCTGGGTGGGTCAGGGTGGTGGTGGTGGGGCGCTGGTGCTTTGCTGTTCAGAGCACTGGCCTGGGCCGACAAAGCCTTGGATGTGATGTCTGCTCAGTAAAAACAAACAAAGGATTTCAATGATCCAAAAGAAGGCAGTGTGAAGTAAAAGCTCTGTTGCAAACCACATATCCATCTGAAAAGAAGGAAGCCCAGTGTGACGAACACATTTAACAGCACAGTGATGTGGTACTTTGGGGCAGTAGGTGAAGTCCTTGGCTGACCAAAGTATTTCCCACTTTTATAAACTAGATTCTCTTTTTTGAAAACACAGATTTGTGATCCTAAATTAATTATTTCTACCTCATAATGGATATATATTGGAACAGAACTCTTTCAATAGACGCTGAATTTTCAGGCCGATTATCGTCTGAAACACAGGCAACATTCTGAGGAAGTGGAGACAAACTGTGACCTCTGACCTCCACTGAGCATGCGTCCATCCTTACCGGAGGAAACGCTGCCAATTCTGTTGCCTCAAAAAGTTGCCTTTGTATCAAAGCCCTTAAACAGACAGAATGAGGTTTCACTGGGAGTCAAGTAGATCACCGTTGATCCAGAGAACCTGATTCCAATCCAAGCCAGGGTCTGGGTCTAGTCTCTCTCTGTTCCAGAGTTAGCAACGTGCTAATGACAGAGTGGATTTTCTTTCAAATATTGCATAATTTATGGTTCATATCCCATTTATACGATCGCTGTAGACAAACAGTTAAAGCCCAGTTTAACCAATCAAACGGCTGACATTCCGAGAGCAGTGAGAGGGATTGGACCACAGAACAGAACAGAGACGTTCTGTGGAGGTTAGAAAACAGCCCAGCCCGGTGCAGAGGAGAGATCAGCTTAATCATCAAACAGGAAACGGTCCAGATCACTGGTCCTAGATTCAGGCTGCCCGCAATACAACACACCCAACACCTGTGTACACACACACACACACACACACACCCACCCAACACCTGTGTACACACACACCAACAAACATACCCAACACCTTCAAGGATGATTCGTCCATTTTAGCTCTGACCAAAATCAATTGCTTCGCTAGAATGGTACTTACGGAATAAGTTAACCATCACTCCGCAAAAATCAATCCTAAAACATGTCCTTTTAAAAGCGGTGACGCTCATCCTGCAATGATTCATGTCTGTAAATAGACGTTATTAAAAATATCTCAAGACATGCCCGTTTTATACAGTTTTGATGCTAGTTTGGCCATTAGTTCAACACTTCCTGGTTTCTCTGTGCTGGCTGCTGGTATTCATGCACCGGGAGAACGGCTAAGATAGCATCGAAACTGTACGAGACAGGCATGTCTTGAGATATTACATCTATTTACAAATATGTATCATTGCTGCATGAGTGTCGCCATTTTGAAAATGATCACACTGGAGTTATATTTTCCCAGAAGGACTGTATTGGAGACTAGCATTCCTGGCTAACTACAAGTCCACAAGTACTGCTATAACGATGTAATTGATGAAATTGTGGTCAGATCTGAACGGTAAGATCGGAAAAGACCGGGTTGAAAATGGACGTAATTATCCTTTCACACACGTACAAATCCAGACAGACTGCTTCAGCCACACACCTCCCAGTCTGTTACACTGGATGATGGTTATAGTCTGTCGTCTGCGTAGCGGCCTGGGCTGCGTCTGCTGGATCGGCAGGCAGGAGGCTCTCCTCCGGGGCCCCGCTCGGAGGCTCCTGACAGCCCTCGCTGTAGTGAGAGCCAGAGGGAAGGGCCCCAATCAGACCACAGCCTGGACGGGGTCCTCTGTGTCCCTGTGCAAGTTACAGCTGCAGACACACAGGCTGCCTGTCTGGCTCACCGTGTATTCCTCGTACGGTTCATCAAAGGAGAAATAGTGAAACCAAATAGCCGACATCTTGTCAGTTTAAGATGAAAACTGTCCTGGTTTCCTCTCAAGAGCCGGCATTCAGGAGACAGGGATTGAGCTAAGATGCCGTCTCCAGTCTGGCTACTTCCACAGTGTGGAGGTTCAGCACTAGAAAGGTCATGAACCAACGGCAACAAGAGCTTAGATTTAAATAAACTACATAACCCCAGCAATGTCTTCACAATTCCATGACTTTTCTTTCATATTCCACCTTTAAATGGCTGCATTTAATCTAAAGTGTACTACCACAATAGCTGAACATTATTCCACACTATAACTAAATATATCACAATATGACTCAACTAGACCATATCTCAGAACAACATCCAATGACCTATGCTCATGGAGGTCCAGGCGTTCTACATCTGCGTAGGATTCCTGTCAACCGCAGCATGGCCGTTTGTCTGGTCGAGCTGGTTTGTTTGCTATCTGTGGCACGTTCAGACAGGGAGGTCCCAGGACCCAGAACACACCATAATACTAAAGCTGAAGACAAACCAGTGTGTACACCTGCAGTTTAAATAGAGGCACTTATAAAGATCTTATTTCATATGCATCATCATATGCTTCATCAACAATGGAATCCTCAGACTCACGGTTGTTGGGATGTTCGTTGTGAGAGGTCGCTGTGGTGCAGCTCTCTGGACCCGACCGGGAGTTGACCTGTGGGGGAAATTGGCACCCATGCACATTAAAAAAAATAAAATAAAATAAAAAACTCACAATTGTCTCTAAAATAAGTTGAAATTGATGAAAGTACTTGGTCAACTCTTTATTTCACTGTTAATAGTACAGTAACTTTGTTTTTGAATCAGAACTTAACTTAAATCATAAAATAAACAGAAATTTAATGTCACAATTTTCTGGAAGAAATGGTGTTATTTCAAAAAAAAATGGAAGGCTGCCAATATTTTAGGCCACGACTGTAGTTAATAGACACTGGGTTTTTGCTCCTATGAAGTACTAGCAGTATTTATATTTGGGCTGGCCCAGGGCCGTGACCCACCCAGCAGAGCTAGTCCTCCCTGTATTACAGCTGGTCCCTCTTTATTCATGTCTAAGTGTGCTCTTTCTAAACCTGGTTCTTGTCACCTGTGTGGGGTGGTACCTGTAGAGTGGTACCTGTGTGGATGAGTACCCGCTTACCTTTGCTGTGTTGAGGCTGTTCTCCTCTGAGATCCTGAGAGGGAGGGTCATAGGAATGTGGCCAGGCCCCACCCTGAAAACACAGCAGGAATCAGCCAATTAGAAGACAGAAACATCCCTCAGGGCACTGATGCCTAAACCCCTCCAGGTCAAATGTCATAGGTTATTCTGTCTTCATATCTGTCCGTTTTCTTGCACACCTGCCTGTCCGTCTTCCTATCCACCTGTCTGTCCATCTCTCCATCTGCCTGTCTATCTGTCTGTCTGTCCGTCCACCCACCTGTCTGTGAGGTGATGCTGTACTGACCTGATGCGGTCCTGGTAGCGGAACAGGAAGCGCGTGGAGATGCTGAGCCGGGGGTTCAGGAAGTGTTTATCATGGGACGTCGGCTGCAGAGTCCTCAGGTCCGTCTCAAACTTCTCTGAAAGGTCAAAAGGCAAAAACACTTGAGGCTCTGCTTTACATTTCAGTCATTAAGCTGAAGC
The DNA here is from genome assembly GCA_900302305.1 of Polymixia japonica. Classification (NCBI taxonomy): domain Eukaryota; kingdom Metazoa; phylum Chordata; class Actinopteri; order Polymixiiformes; family Polymixiidae; genus Polymixia; species Polymixia japonica. The sequence continues at coordinate 8,111 of OMKK01066779.1, forward strand.
CCTCATCCAGAGCAACTTACAGTGACTCAGCAAGTCGGGGTTCAACATCTTGCTCAAGGACACATTGAGTGTTGTGGGAATGGAACCTGTGACCTCTAACCACTAGGCTAACATGATCACTAGGGTTACTGTGCAAGATGGCGGTAGCCATGTTGGCTCCACAGTCCTGCTCCATGGCTGTTGCCAGGTAACTACTGATTCTAAGCAAATAGTATTCTTGTTTTCTCAGGGTGGCTGTTATAGAGGACATGATTATCTACCTATAGCAACAGCCTGGCTAAATTACCAATGACTGACTGCATGAAAGGGAATGGAACCCCTAAGTCCGGTAGTGTTGGTGCCTTGCTCAACACCTACACAGGGAATGGAGCCCCTAACGCAATGTTGGTGCCTTGCTACATAGGGAATAGAAGCGTCACACCAAAATTGTACCAGGGGAAAAAATGAATACCCCCCTATCTCATCAACAGCGGTTGAGTGTTTGAAATGATCAGACTTAGCATCTGTTGCCACGGCAATGGCAAGTGATGTTTGGAATACGATTCTATTCACGTAATGGTTTTACACCATTTTTCTTTCATTTTCTCAGTAAGTTGAGCATTTGTTTTCAAAATGTTTCTTGGTAAAAAGCGACTAAGTTTATTTTTAAATACACACCCTTCCCAGTACATTTAACTATAGTTATAGAATATAGTGAGAAGTGACCGAGCTATAATAGTTACCAATTTACATCCGTTATCAAGACTAACGTTATTTTCAAGTTGAATGAATGAGTGTTATCTGCTATTTTGGTCTGTAAACTCGTACTGCTCTGGCGGACAAGAACTCCAGCCTGTTTAAACTGGAACTGCATGAGCGCTAAAATGCGTTCTATGTTGTTATAACGACACAGCTGTGTAGAACGAAGGCGTCTAATGTTTCAAACACACAATTTTGGTGTGACAGAACCCATAACCCTTGCAGTGTTAGTGTCAGACAGCCACGGCCACCTGCTGCTCTGACCTTTGACCACCTTTTACTGTCGGTTGCTTGTACTGTTGGTGGTGTGAATGTTGTTCTAATGTCAAACCGGTCTAAGAGCGGAGATAGAACTGGGAATAGCCCTGCCTACCCCCACCAGCCAGAGTCTCAAAGTGATTCCTCAACAAAGCGTCTCTCTCCTCCTCCTCCTCCAGCTCCGAGCTGCCCATGGAGCTCCCCTGGCTCAGAGAGTCTGTGTCTAGAGGAGGAGAGGAGAGGAGAGGAGAGGAGAGGAGACTTAATGACATTAAGATGAACCAGTGAGTTCTGAGTATCAGAGTTCTTCTCGGCTCAGACTCCAGCTGTAGAGTCAGTAGATTGGGGGGGTCCTACCGTCCTGGGCCGGGTCCTGGCTCCCAGCAGAACCATCACAGCAAGCAGAGTCTGGGCTCAGCTCCTCCCCTCTGGGAGGAGAACGCTGGGATCCAGTTAGGGCCTGCACATCAAAATCCCTGCAGACACACACACACACACACACACACACACAAAAATGACTCAGTGGGACTGGCTGCCCAAGTAGAAGTTAAAAACGCAAAGTAACTTAAAAGCCTTGGTAAGATAAGACCAACTTTATTTAAAACAAAATATTATCACAATATTAAAATGTGACTTTGGAGCTCAAATATCTACAAGATTATCTATATTTATTAATTTCATGATGCCCTCTCACCCGTCAGCGCTGTTGGACAGGGAGCTGCTGTGGGCCGGGTACAGGATGGAGTCACAAACCTCCTCATCTGGAGCCTGCTGGCCCTGGAGAACACACACACCAGTTCATACCAGCCTACACTACACCAGTTCATACCAGATCACACCAAACCACACCAGTTCTTAACCAAATCACACCAGTTCATACCAGACCAGACCAGTCTGGTCAGCAGAGCAGTCTGCTCTACATAGACTGTGTTCTATGACAACACATTAACTCATAATCAGTGTGTTTTCTCTGTGAAGCACAATGGGACAAATCTGTTAAAGATGCTCTACATGATTCTTACACAATTTCAGCCTCTAGTAGTTAAATTGCCGCAATGGCGCTGTTGTGGGTCAGCGCATGTACAGCAGATGTAAATGTTGTGCCAAGCTCCTTTACCCAGCATTCAGCCGCTCACCAAGCTCTGAAAACTCCATCTACTGGTCGTTTACTGACATTACAGCTCTACAATCAACCAGCAACAGGTCCAATGGACCTCTGATGTCTGGATCTTACAGCCCTCAATCATACCATCATCAGAACAGAGCCTCCTACATTCCAGTCACCTTCTCCTCCTCCTCCTCCTCTTCCACATCTTCCTTCTCCTCCTCTTCCTCCTCCTCTTCCTCCCCCCCGCCGAGCATGCTGTCCAGGCTCTGGGGGTGGAAGCGCAGGTCATCTTCCTCCTCCTCCTCTTCCTCCCCCTCCTCCTGGCTCCTGGTGGGGCTTGGAGAGACCTGGGAGCAGATGGCTGGGGGGTCAGACTGCTCCGCCCAGCGGCTCCGGGGGGCTTGGGCGCGGGGCTCAGCAGCTTCCGGGACCACTGGGATTGTGGAGGAACCCGCTGGGACCTGCTGGATCCAACAACACAACCTCCACTGTTCTAATCATTATGCTTTTGTTAACTTTTGTTAAGTATCCTCTCCATAATTGTTTGCCATCAAGAGCTTGAATGGCACCTGCTGTTGTTTTGATGTGAAGAGGACACACTGCAGTTAAACGAAGAACCACTAGAAGAACCACTAGATGACAGAAGATTACTTTACAACAGCTTGAGTTTCCTCACCTGCAAAAAGCCACCGGGATTAGAATTGTCTTCTTTTTTTGGTAGTGTGAGTTATTGTTATACTACATATTGTTATTATATTTTAAATAAATTATTTAAAATTTGACCATATGGCCTTAGTGTGGTACATTACAAAAGTAATAATATGGTAATTATATCACACTTGATACCTTCTTTTTAAAGAAGAATGAAAAATGGGCCAGAACCAGATATGTTTGGGTACCAGCACATTTCTATCATATCCATAACGAAACAAACAAAGCTAATACAGAACTAGACCGTCCTGTGTCAGGATTGTTACGACACGGCCCACTACCAACCACATCAACATCACACTCACCAGTTTGCGGTACCACATGGGCAGTTTGCCGTTGGTCTGCAGGAGCAGGGGATCTGGAGGAAAGTCTATAGCAGATACACAACAGACACTGGTCAGACCGGTCAGACGGAAACGGTGTGCCCTCATAAAGCCTATGGCTACTGTCACAGGTCACATGCCACTAAAATGTTAAAAACACACGGGCAACAATGACAAAGTTCCTGCAAAGCAAAAAAAAAAAGATTCATCAGACACATTGTTCTCTGAAATATTATTAGAGCCCAACTGCTGTCTGACGGAGCCTTGTTCCTCACCATATGTGGTGTCCAGTCTGGCCGGAGTCTGGGGCACCTCCTCCTCCTGCTCCTCCTCCTGCGTGGGGGGCAGCTGGCCTACAGGCACGGCGATGTACGTCTCCCTCCTACACACCAAAACAGCAAACTGTTTCAGGGCTCTGCAGGTTTCGCCAAGTTATAAAACCGTTTTCATACCAGCCAGAGATAAACATCAATTTCACAACAAAATTAATTAATATAATTAATTAACAATCTAATCCAGGAACCTTTTCAATTACAAGGTGATCTAGTGTGGGGATCTAACAAGGTGATCTACTGTGGGGATCCAACAAGGTGATCTAGTGTGGGGATCCAACAAGGTGATCTAGTGTGGGGATCCAACAAGGTGATCTAGTGTGGGGATCCAACAAGGTGATCTACTGTGGGGATCCAACAAGGTGATCTAGTGTGGGGATCCAACAAGGTGATCTAGTGTGGGGATCCAACAAGGTGATCTAGTGTGGGGATCTAACAAGGTGATCTAGTGTGGGGATCCAACAAGGTGATCTAGTGTGGGGATCTAACAAGGTGATCTACTGTGGGGATCCAACAAGGTGATCTAGTGTGGGGATCTAACAAGGTGATCTAGTGTGGGGATCTAACAAGGTGATCTACTGTGGGGATCCAACAAGGTGATCTAGTGTGGGGATCTAACAAGGTGATCTACTGTGGGGATCCAACAAGGTGATCTAGTGTACCTGATTGCATGCTGTTTGCTGGGCAGCCTGGTGGAGGTCTTCAACCCCTCCCTCTGCCTCCTCTGAGCCAGCCTCTTCCTCATGGTGTTGGTCATCTGGGAGTCCAGACGCCACAAAAAGACACAGCTACACAGCAATAAAACAAAAGGAAAAATCAGGACAACATCTCATGGTTTAAAACTTGACCTGATCTGAGCTATCTGATTCACAGCTTTACAGCAATATGTGGAGCATACAACAATGCTAGTGTGTGATTGGTTGCCGATGGGTCACATGTTGAATACTAAGGTTTACCTGTAAGGTTTACCTGTACGGTTTAAATGAGTTTACCCTTCTGTAAAGTTTAAATCTGTTTACCTGTAAGGTTTTAATCCGTTTACCTTTACGGTTTAAGGGGTTGACCAGTGTTTACTTGTATGGTGTAATGTTTACTTGTACGGTGTAAGAGTTTACCTGTCTCCTGATACGGTGATGAGGTGTCTGCAGTCCTGACTGAACCTCATACAGGTGACAATCTCTATGGAAACAAAGACAACAGAGGAACAGCTTTTAAAGGCTTTTACTGGACTCTGCAACCCTGAGTAAGTGCCACGCTTATTCTGTTGGATTTGCTGATGTTGAACCAAGATCCTAGTCTGTAGATTCAGAGTGGAAATGAATGGAAAAACAATTCAACTTGCAATACTCACTTCCATAATTTTTAAATGCCAAATGCTGTAATATTTCCTCAGAGGAAGAGGAGTTCTAGACAGCTTCTTGAAGGTGTTCTGGTTAGAGCCTATCACAGATATATCAGTATGAGCGTATATGTTGTCCGATATGAAAGCTGTTTTTTACAGAACATAATGCAGAAAAAGATGCTTGGGATAATTTAGCAATGGTGTCATCACATAGTTTGTCCAGTAGAGCGCGCTCCGACTCCATTGTTTACAACACTCGCAGTACTGTCTGCAGCACAGGGCAGAGTGCGCATGAGCATCACAGCTGAGCAGACAGCGCTGCGGAGTCAACTCAACTCAAATTTATTTATAGAGCACATTTAAAAACAGCCGTCGCTGACCAAAGTGCTGTACAGTTAAACACAGAATGACATCACAGTGACAGTACAACAAACCAAGACAGCACAGAGAATAATAACAACACAGGTTGACAGTATCACAGTGACAGAACAACAAAACCAAGACAACACAGAGGATAACAATAACAACACAGGTTGACAATATCACAGTAAGAGAACAACAAAAACCAAGACAGCACGTAATACAACACAGGCATATAGTCAAGCCCTGTCAGGGAATGCTAAAGAATAAAAGTGGGTCTTCAGCCTGGATTTAAAAGCCTCAATAGAGGAGGCGGATCTAATAAAAGGGGGGATGCTGTTCCACAGTCTTGGGGCTGCGACTGAGAAGGCGCGGTCGCCCCTGAGCCTGCGCTTGGATCTGGGGACTGCCAGCAGCCCTAGGCTGGATGACCTGAGGGACCTAGAGGTGGAGGGGGGGGTCAGGAGGTCTGAGATGTATGAGGGGGCCAGACCATTCAGGGATTTAAAAACAAATAAGAGGACCTTGAAGTCTATTCTCCACCTCACTGGGAGCCAGTGAAGGGAGGCCAGGACAG
>OMKK01066782.1:0-12500 GCA_900302305.1 Polymixia japonica
CAAGGTGGTTAAGCCAGTGAAGGGTGTATTCAGGAACAGATTGGCAAACAGCTCCAGGGTGAGAGAGAGAGAGAGAGAGAGGGATAGAGAGAGAGAGATAGAGAGAGAGAGAGAGAGAGGGAGAGAGAGAGAGAGAGAGAGAGAGAGAGAGAGAGAGAGAGAGAGAGAGAATAGCTATTGAATGAAACAGTGTTTGACCTGTAGTTGCTGTTTGGAACCTCTTCACAAACACACTTGTAGCAGTGACCCAAGGCCAAGGGGAGCACGGTTTAATACTGAGGTCATTAACCTTGCATTCACAAATAATGCATAACAAGAGAGACAAACAAGACTTGTTTTGAAAAACAAACGCCCACTAGTGTCCACTAGTGAGAACGAGTTCATGCTATGATGTTTTAGTGAGGGAGGGCAGGCTTCTCTGCCCATGTTTTGCTGTGTCAAAACAAAAGACTGCAGCATCAAAGTATGAAGAAAGGCAAAAAACCTGTCATGCTTATCACAAAAACAAATAAACTATTAAAATACAGTTTGATTTTATGCTGTAGTCCTGGGAGGGGGGGATACATACCTAATGTGTCCAATTCTTGGATGTGTCATATATATTAATATTAGTCCCAAATAAAACCTTCATATATTTTGCTAAAATGCATTTGTTTTTAATGACAAACACAAGGTTTTATTTGGACATTAGCTGGAAATCTATATCATAACTATGATACGACCCTTAAGACAGCATAACTATGCTGGTAAAACACACTATCCAGTTGCTGTACACCATAAGCGTAACGAATAGGGGAGACAGGTGACTGTATTTCAATCATGTGGCAGAGCTAAAATTAATCTAGATTTGTCACTTGCGTTTCTATGACACCCACTACAATGCCCAAAAACCTTGGCAACTACCAACCAATCACACGATTAGAACAGCTCACATAGGTGTTGCGCTTGTTCCTCTCTCCTCAGTGCACGATTCAAGGCTGCTCAAAAGTAATGTAATCTTACCATATGAATTTGATCTAGCAAACTTTCAAGCATTCTTGTAATCTGCAATGCGCCACACAACTGTGGACACCGGAGCAGTGGTAACAATCTGCAGTGCAGATAATGCAATAGCCAATTAAAAATATAACTACCCCAGTTACAGTGGGCCTAGTTCTGCAAGCTCTCAATAGAGCAGTGTTCTTTAAGTCTGCACAGCAACAGTAATAAACTTCCACCTCAGCTAGCTGCAGAAAGTGAGTAGCTATTTTCCAAGGCCAAGAACTCACTTGAGTGTGGTTGTAGCAATAAAAACCATACATTAAATACATTACCATACAATGTCAGATAAATGTATACATTTGGGCTTAACATAAACATCCTCCCTTAAACAAAATCCACGTGTTAACCTTATGACATTAGACAGTTAAATATCTTCAAAGAAGAAAAAAAAATCCCCCTCAAAGTTATAACTATCTGTGATGTGAACAAGAATAACCGGAACTACTACAGGAATTTGTCTTGTGACAATGCAGACAAACTGACAACCAATACTAGTTTTACAGTGCATACTGACAGATGAACCTCACATACAGTGCAAAAAGGAAAGTGAAAACCATACCATGGACAGTACACTATACAAATCACTCAAACAGCTTGAACATTTAAAGCCTCTGGAAACTTTGCTTCAGAAATAATAAAATAAGCCACCCTTATTTTTGTATGGAAATCAGGCGAGTGCACGTTTCATACCAACGTGGACGTTTTGGATTTTAAACAACAAGACCATCGCAACAAAACATCGATTTTGAAAGGTGTAACTCGCTGTAGTCCTATTTCCTTGTACTTTTGGTGGACTTTTGCACACAAAATGCCAGCATAGCAACGCCACCTTAAAGCCAGTAACAGGGAAAGACAGAGATACCTACATGAATGTATTTCTAATTTGGAATTAAACTAATTTCTAATACTTTTTTAGATGCTTACTATATGTAAATAAAACCCTAAATTACATAGTTAGAAGGCAATCATGGATTTACCTTTCCAGGGGCTTTAATAGCTGTATTTGTTTGAGTATTCAGTTGAGCTTGGTTTATGCCATATAGACTGAACACTAATTTATCAAAGGGTGCCTCACACCCTCCCTCATCGTTGGGTCATATCAGCTAGAAGGTTCCTCCTCTACTCACTTTAATATGGTCTCATGTTTCAGTAAAAAAAGAAGAAAAATTCAAGTCGATATCTCTTGTTAGCTCCTTTTTACTAGCACTTCTCACTTATACTTTAACTTATAACTGCCCTCATTGTAGGTCACTCAGCAAATGTGAACGTGTAACCAATGATTATTAGTGCATTGGTCAGGTACCATGATTAAGTAATACTGAGTAGAATGATATGCATGAAAAAAATTACATTGCTGAAAAACACAACTGAGCAAGGTCTAAAGCACACCAGGTTATGCAGCCATTTTAACAGAGAAACTCCAAAAGCCCGGGTAATAATGGTGAGGAAGAATGCAGGAATTGTGGGAGTATGTAAGGTGTGAGTCTTAAGAGGGCTGGTTATGTAAGGTGACAGCTCTCTGGAAGAAGTGTTGAAGGTTGCTGGAGGTCTGGGTCTTAATGGACCGGAACCATCTCCCATAGAAAAAGTGTTTTGAACAGAAGATGGTTGCTTGGGTGAATTTGGGCAGTAGAAAAATTTCCTGCGCTTTTTTCTATGCCCTAGTGTCATAAAGGTCATTGTTGGGGGCAGCTGAGAGCTACCTGCTAAGAGCATAAAAGTGTGAAAATATACGCCTAAATTCACTGTTGGTATTGTCACTGTGTCCGCAAAGCTGGTCTCCCATAGCCTGGTAACCAGACAAATCTGCGAGCTCATGTTTTATTTGCTCTGGCAGATTGGTCTGGTCCCGCTCCCGATCAGACAGATTTCCACCCGGCCTGACTTGGGTCAGGCCAATCACAACCTCTGTGCAGAGGAGCACCGTTGAGGTATTGTTGTAAACAACCAAGATGGCTGCCGCTGATGTGGAACGGTCTGTTGAATCTGCTTTCGTGGCAGTATTAAATTAACTGGATGGTATATTTTCTCTATATTTAAATATATATTATTTAATATATATTTAATATATAATTTAAATATTAAATAATTAAATAATTATTTAAATATAGTATATTTGCGTTATGTCACAAGTTTTGTTGCTCCGATTGGTTGTAGGTCTATCCAATTGCGTCCAGAGGCACTATGTTCTGCACCCGTTGATAACGCCCCCCAAAAATGAAGAGAGGTTCCAGACTAATTCGCATTTGCGAATGTCAGTGAAACAGCTCCAGTATTTGTCTCCTGATGACTCCGTCCAACGCCCCTTTTTGTCTCTAGCTTTAAGAGAGATTTGTTGATGTCTACAAGTTCATTTTTGAGAATTCTGTTGAAGGGTGGATTTCCCCTTTAAATCAGTAGTCACCAAGCATGTACTATGGAGGGCAAGTAGCATGCAGGTTTTCCTTCCACCCAAACACTAGACCAGGTGATTTCACTGATCAACCACACTTTTAATAAGAGAGGGGGAACTAATTGGCACATGACTGGTGACCACTGATATAAAAGCCTCACCTTTTGAACACTGTCCAGTTGCCTGTTGTGACTGTAGGTCTTGTAGTATGAGGTCTCTCACCCAGGTAAACTCTTCTCCCAAAGAGCTCATAAACGTGTCAAACGCCCTCGGACCGCGGGTACTCAGGATATCCAGCAGTCTCAGAGTTTTCTTTTTGTTTGTTATTTGGGACTCGATTTCTTCAACGTGACTCTCTGTTAAAATGCCCTCCTGATACAGAAACTGAACAATTGTATCACTTACTAAAATCTGATTGGACAGATCCAGTCTGCGTTTCCTGAGTATTTCTTTGTGCATCGGATCCATACTAGAAGTGGTGACTCAGACAACCTTCTAGCTACAGTCGTCTTTTTCGTGTGATCGCTACCTCGAAAAACACTCATAATCAGCTGATATCGACGCAGTAATGTAGGCTAAATTAGCATTAGCTCACCTGGAAAGTCTATATTGCTCACTGTTATATTGTCCGACTGGAAACCTGGCTAACGGAACCAGTTAAAAAATGGATGAACGATGAAACCATAAAGATACACTCCCCCCAACAGAAGAAGCAGAGGTTTACGATTTGAAATAAAATTATATTTTAAAACCACATTCACTTTTATTCTGCGTAGACATGTTCCTATTATAAAAAAATCGGAGTCTGTTCTCCTGTGGCGGAAGGATCTCTACAGTTGCTTCTCACTGACAATTCTTGAAAACTGATTCTGAACGTGGAGTCCTGGAAGGTTCCAGTGGGTCCCCAGCAGAATGAGGAGTAGTTTAATTTCACTATAATTTAATTCACTTGGATTAGAATGTATACGAATATGAGTATTATAACAATAATACATTTCATAATTAACTATTATCCACTTGACATTTCTGCTAAATCTTTCTGTCAAAACTCTGTAAAAACCGTGAAAAACAAGAATTCAACTTCTCAGCATCCTACTGCATTTCACCTGTCACATTCTTCTATGTAACCTCTAGATTAGTTAGCTTTTTACAAGCCATTTGCGGCAAGCACATTGTGTGCATGGTGCATGCTTTTAAAACGCACCGCCTGCGATGCATTTTAAAGAGTCCTGCAACATATTCTGTCCTCTGACGCTCTCCTGATATCACTGTTCTTGCAATCTCATGAACAGGAAGCAAGTAGGAATCAAAGTGATGATATGGTGATATGATATGGATCCTCTCGTTTTGCAGTTCAGATTCAGTTGCAGCTGTTGCCACTTTGTTTAGGTATTTTTCTTATCTAAGTATTCACTAACAGTAAATGAACAGTGTCAAAGAGCAAATTATTTTTCTGTCAGTTTCTCTTTTTTTTCTTTTAACTGTTTTCTGGAGTGCCTTTTGCAACCTTCTCTTCCATAGAGAGCATTGCAAATGGATTGAGGATATTATAGGTCATGCTGTTCCTCAGAAATGTCTTAATCTGTTTCAGCGTTGAAAAGTAGGCCTACCTCTCAGATTCAGATGTCTTCTTGGGGGAGATGAAGACAATCTTCAGAAGAGTCACTCTTTGAGGTGTCCTGAACATTGCTATTAGCGCTGGTACCGAGTTACTGTACTACTTCTTGAACTCATCATTGATATAGATGAGAGAGAGTTCAGTTTTCAGATTGCTCTTGTTCAGTATAGGTAAGCGTCCAAGGTCATGTTTAGTACTGGAACATCTCTCTCAAATGAAGAGGGGTACAGAAATAGGGCTTGTCCGGATTCGATTACTATCTTCTATAAAGTGTACTATATATATTGATAATAGTTATAAACTTTATTTATATAGCACTTATCTTATTAAAGCAGTGTTTATAAAGTGCTTTACAAAAACACATAAAAACAAAGAATTGTATAAAAGGCATAAAAGAAAAGGAGATAAAAGGTAGAAGATACATTTAAAAGGAAAAGACAAGACAAACAAAAAACAAGAATAAAATCAAAAACATTACATGAAAAAAAAGTGTTTTGAGAAGCGATTTAAAAGATAATATTGTTTTAGTTCCTCAGGCAGGGCGTTCTACAGTCACTCTCGGTCTTGAGTCTAGACTGTGGTAGAGTCCTGCCCAAGGATCTCAGGCTGTGCTTTAGTTCATAGGGAATTAAACGATCTGCAATGTAGCTAGGGACCAAACCTAGCCGTGCTTTAAATGTAATCAGTAAAACATTAAATCATAAAACTATTTGGTTACCAGTGAAGTAAAGCTAAAGTATGTGAGACATGGTCTCTTCGTTTGGCACTGGTTGAAATCCTAGCAGCTGCATTTTTAACAAGCTGGAGAAGTGCGAGTGACTTTTGGCTGAGGCAAGAATAAAGAGAGTTGCAGTAATCGAAACCAGATGAAAGAAAGCATAGATGATGTGCTATACGTCAGTGGAGGATAAAAATGACTTGGTTTTAGATATATCCCTTAATTGAAGGAAGCAGGACTGCGCTACTTTCTTTACCTGTTCCTCAAAAGTCAGATCACAGTCAAACATCACTCTTAGGTTTCTGGCCACTGGCTTTATGTTGGAGTACAGACTACCAATGTAATTTAGAATAAGATTTCTGGTGGATTTGGCCTTTTTGTGCTGCTCAAATGTTTTTTATAAAAATTCTGACGACTATATAGGCCACTCAAATGTACCCACATTGTATCAGGAAATATAGTGATTGAGCTAGCACCCTTTTTCACAAAAAGGTACCACTTACTGACTGATGCCGTTGAATGATGAACCTAATAAAATGTTGAATAACAATAACAAGAAATGAATGAATAACAAACACATTTTTTATGCTACACATGTATCAACTGGCTAAGAAATAGATGTATTGTTTGCAACGATCTCTGGCACAGACTGATGAAACTTGTTTCCCCATATAGCGTTCTATAATGACTTTACCATAATAGTGCACTTGATACCTAGGGAGGAAGAATTGAATCCAGACACGGTGATACTGTGTATTCAGATAGATATCTTGTATCTTCTACCAGCAGTGGCTCCTCTCATCACACTGTCACCGTCATAAGCTTGGGAAATGAAGCTTATCCTTCTGATCTGTTTAGAAAGGTGCTCATTCTCCTCTCTAAAATCTTTCATAAATTGGTGAACAAGTTGTTAACTCACCATCTGGGATCCAAGGGGAGACTCCCTGACACATAACCTGGTTTTAAAGCTGGCTGTGACAGCTACCATGTGGCTGTCTTATCCTACTCAACAGATCTAATGGACTAAGATTTGCAGAGTATGTTCTGGCCTTACATTGCGAGGCAGTTGGATTCGCGAGATCACGAGTTCATGCGAGAATCCCGATCATGAGAATCCATCTTGTCAGGCTTCAAGTTAATTAGATTGTGGCCAAACCTCAGTTTGGCGGACCAATCAGCGTCCTATGAGTAACTACTGGCAGCGACGGGCGTAGTTTAACCTGTGGTTTAGCCCGTGATAGACAGTGATCGTCAGATGGTTCATCCAATCACCTACAAAGTATTTTTTGAAAGTTCCTGCTCTTTTCCAAACAGTTTCCAATGAAGACTTCCCAGAGGGTTCTGTGTAACAAATCATCTGGTGTGTCAGGTTAGTTCTGGCAAAGTTCAGGGCTCAAACATCTGACAGCGTGTAAGATCTGAGGTAATGTTTGATGTATTAGCCGTGACAATAGGGGCCCAGGGTTCTATCCTATGGCTGACATTGTTGTCATTGTAGGACTGTATAAATATTGTGTGTGCTGTCATCGATGCAAACATGTTTATTCTTGAAAAAAAATGTATTTGTTAAGTTCCATTATTTTACAGTCTGCAGCTATCAAACTATTATTCCCACATTCACTAAAGTTTTTCCTTGATTAAAAAACAAAATCTATGACGTGGACACAACAGGATGATGATGTTTTGTAGCCAAGTTGGGTGACTGAAATTAGAAGAGCTAAACTGGGGAATGGATGATCGGCCTTGGTCCCATGTAACGCTAAGCAAATAAGACACTAAAAAGCAATCTGCTGATAGGCTCCCAGTAATTTGCTCTTCTGCACACAGACATTATACTCTGTGTCCACCCTTGACTCATTTTAATCAGTATTCCCTCTTAGATGGGATTATTCTCTTTTACCTCCCATACCTGAACCAGGAGAAGCCACCCATAATTAGTTCTTGCTGATGAAGCTTAACCGTTTGTTATTCTTCTGTGTATATGAAAGGTTGTGTGCAATGTCTTAACACAAGTACACAAACAAAATGGGTGAAAAATGGCTGTTTCCTCCTGATTCCTCCTGGCCAGTGGATTTCCATCACCACAGCTGTGTTTTATTAGTTAATTATAATTATAATAATTATAGTTAATTATAAGTATTTAAGTTTGTTTGTTTGCTAGTTGGTTGTGGGATCGTTGCTTTGTGTTATGAACGTACTCCGGAAGTCTCTGTTTCTACTAATACCCGTTTCCCCGAATTAAAGGAATGTCTTTTGATCTCTCTTAACCTTGCCTCTGCCCCAGTGTTTGCACTGAAGTCCACCTGTGTGCCGCACACGTGACTGTTGCAAAACAAGACCGAGGTAAGGAGCTTATTTAGCAGCACTAATGGTCTTATAAGAGCTTTAGATCATGGACACTTGGCCCAATAAGGTACTTACTCTGCCCTGACAGGGAGTAACGCTGCTTGTTGTGCAGCGTTCATTCAGCTACATACTGTACCTGATGACAACTTGTGGACAATAACCCAACACTGTTCTACATGAAAAGCAGCCTGGTAGTTTGTCTCTTGACAGTGTGGTGAATTCTGTATGTTGATGATTCTCACCATTTGTCTACCTCCATTTGCCACTGAACATCTAATCTGTTATCTACTCATATCCTTATCCACCCGAGCCATAGTTCTTCAGCATCTTTCATGTCAGCTTTCCTGCATGGAGGATTTGCAGTGCAATATGTGTAGCTAGGTAATTGGATGTAACCATACCAAAAATTGTAGCACTAAATAAACATTTCTCATCAAATGTTGCCTCCACTCTTTTTTTTTTTTTTTTTTTAAATCAAGGGCAGCAACAGCAGTTTGCACATCGAGCCATATTCACACATCTTTAACACTAAGTGACTGTATAGTATTACTACGGACTTGTTCTGATAACTATAACCAAGGAATTGCTCTTTGTAAAGGGTCCTTTGCACTGTTGGGTTCGGCTCAGTTCAGGCCGAACATGCCTTCAGCCCATGTGTGTGTGTGTGTGTATCAGCTCCCTGCCCACTGCAACAGCCAGCAGACAAAGAGAAGCAGTCCAGATAATCACTCTATTAATCAGACTCACCTCTTGCAGCTGTGTCTGCTGCCTGGATAAGCCACACCTCCACCTACAGCTGCTGCTTAACCACACCCCCCTGCCACTTAACCACCCCCCCTCCCTTCCACATTACAGTACTTGGCTTCTTTTGTTTTACACAAGATGTCGAAAAATAAACAATGCTATTGTTTAAAACCATTTTACCCCAAAAAAGGTCCTACATAAGTATTTGTATTGCTATACAGAAGTACTTTAATATATTTTATATAAAGAAATAATATATTATAATATATATATAACACATTTTTATATGTGTAATTGGAAGTCAAATAAAATCATTAACAGTGTGATTCCATATTTGTTTTATTTGTTTTCTTCAGAAAACCATTTACATGATTAAGCACCGTATAAAAGTTTCTTTGTGTCAGAAGTGGAATTCAGCCCGACCTGCTTCCATACTGCAAATTGATAACAGCAACAATACACAGGCACAACACATTCACTGCCTGCCAGTGCCTAGAGGGGAGACTGGTGATCTTCAAATCGCCCCATAGGATAAGGCATGCTTTCAAATTTTGTGCAGCTTTGTTTAGAAAATGTACCAGGAAACACAATCAATAAATACTTAAAAAAAACAATTTGATTAGAGCTGGTTTATTCCCAAAGCAATATTTTTGCCACACGCTCACAAGACTCTGTCAATTTCGTTTTGCCACAGATGTGTGTTACATACACTAGACCTTTAATAGATCTTTAATCTCTTAAGGGAGAATGAGGGAGAGAGAATTTGGTGGCCTATAGCCTATTGTATATCACTTGCGCTTTGTAACCCTGAAATCATAGTTGAAAGAGAATAAAGCAACTCTTCCCTTCAATGATTAGCCTACAATACAAAAATAGAGAAAAAACAAAGAAATATAATAGATAATGATCAAATAAAAACATCACTTAGAAACAACACCAACAGTGTCAGATGCACATGTCTCAGACATGAGAGGCAGCGCCTGTAAAGCAACAATAAGAGCATCAAAATGTGGACAAAGGTGTGCAAGAACTGACCCCTCGTAGGGGTCAAGCCCTGTTTACCTGAGTAACCTACTGTAAAACTAACACCTCACCATGAAAACAGCTGTTACAAACATGTACCCCCCACCCCTAAATCCTCAGAAACAGGTCTGGTTCTAGAGAACAGACATGCCAAATCTGAGATCTATCCGGATCCCTAACCTCATAATTCTTCTATTATGTTCTCTGGTACATCTTATTGAGACAGAGCCGATACAATTGCAAACTTTAACCATTGAATGTTTATTGGTGAATATACCTCACTGCTGAACACCTAGTGCCGATTGTCCCTTGAAGTTCTATGAAGAGGTGTCTGATCAATGGCTATTTGCGAGAGGTGTCAATCTGAGATTAGACAGTGGTCAAATGGATATAACCCACAGTTGATGCATTGCACTCTTAGTACTCCACGGGCAAGTGTAGTCGTATGCTCTGTCAGAGTTCCTACACGTTATACGTGTAGTCTGTCAAGTAGTCTTTCAGTCTATTGGGTAAAGGCAGATCCTGCACCTGCCTGGTAGTCTTGTTGATGGTGATGCGGCAGAGGTGCTGGAGCGAAGGGGTGGCAGTGTACACAGGCTTGGTCAGGAGCAGCTGTACAGTCCCATTAGGAGGTGCTGAGGGTTGAGAGTTTGAAGCCCCTTTGCCTGTGGTCCTGGAGAGTTGAACATAGTGCTCTACCAGGTGCACCACACTGTCAAACTGCTTCAGCTTGGGCTTTACTAGTACCACAGAGTCCAGCTTGAATTTGCCATTGTTGTACTCAATGCGCAGGTTGGTGGGGCCTGCGGAGGTCATGGCAGAGATGGTAAATAGGTAGTCCCTCTGGGAGCTGTCCCGGACCAGGAACGTGCCCTCAGGAGCATCCTGTAGAATCTCTTTGGCTTCATTGGCAGTCAGGCTGCCCCAGTACCAGCCTACAACAGAGAGAAACCAAGCAGGTTGAAGCCAAGTGGTAGGAATAACTGGCACCCACTTCAGATAAGACGCTGAATAACACAGCTAAAAAAAGAATTGCAAGCCATGTTTCACATATAACCATGAAGTGCATTTACAGAACGAACTATTAAACAACAACTAAAAACTATTTTTAAATGCCACTGATAGGTCACATATCTCAAATGTAGAAATGTTTGCTAAATTGAAAAGCAGGAGTTGCTCGGTGGCAGTTGTTGTGTGGTTCATTCTCTCCCTTATTCTGGCCCCTTAACACTCCTGTCCTGACACGGACATAGCCCAGACTCTCCGGTGTCTGCTAGGATTGAAACCCATAATTTTACAGGGAGGGTAACTCAATATCAAAAGGAAAAATACAATATGGTCATTAATTTATTCAGCTATGTTAATAATGATCTGAGAAATGTCCAAATCTTGGGAAATTGTCCCTCTAAAAAAAGTTTTTATTATAATTAAGTTCAGAGTTGCATTAATTTCCCTTGGCATTGCTATGTTGTAGGTCTAACTCCATACACACATTTCAAGGCCAGCCTTTAGAATAATTTTAGACTGTTAGATGTCTTACAGTTTATAGTCAAATTCAAGATCGTGTTAATATCTACCAAAACGTTTATAACATAACAGCTTACTGTAAAGGAAGGAAATATGATTGAACAGGAATACACGTATTTCAAATTTAAAAAATGTTGTGATTAAATATAGCATTGTCTTTTTGAGAAAACATAATACTGATTTCTTTTTTTAAACATGGCCATTTAATTAACATGCCTTTGTTCATGTGTAGGTTAATTAATTCAAGAAGTTACAAATTAAGGAATACAATAAGTGCGTGTGCGTGGGTGGCTGTTTGAAGAACCTCTGCCCTCTTATTCAATGCGTCATTCTAGACTCATGGACTATGTTTATCTAAAAAAAAAAAAAACAAACAAAAAAAAACTTTACAAGAAACTTGAACAAAAGCTTGTTTTTCGTTTGTTCTAAAACTAATTGAATCTACGTGCTTCTATAGTAACGAATAATAGCAATGGTGACATCGCCAAAATAATCTACTGATCAAAGGTGAGATCGAGAAATGATCGTGGAGGACACGTGTTGAGGAGACAACATGAAACCTAAAGGCCTACCTGTGTTTTTCAAGTCTTTCATAGCTAAAGCAATGCGACTCTCATCTGATCCTACAGCCCTGGAGTCGCTATCCGCTCGTCTCCCGTGTTCGATGGTTTCCGTGGATTCTGATGACTGGCAGGTCATTGGAGAACCACCTTTCGCCTGGTTTCAGGCCCACAGTAAAGACATCGGACAAGTGTTAGTCGGCCAGATGCTCGGCGACGTGGAAAGAAGACACTACTCGCCACTCGTTCTTCTGACTTTTTTTTTTAAGTGTTGACCTGCAAATACGCAAATCAATCACATTAGGGATGAAAAAACCCAAGTGGGGGCGTTTGAATCCGTCTGGACTGACGCTACTCGGGAAAACGGTGAACGTTGCGTTACTTCTCTTGCGTTAGGCTTGTCATTACAGTCTCCTTATTATTTAATCTGCCGTATTGACAACGTTTAAGGGGCGAAACGTCGTTCGCCCTCGAATTTTTCGCTCATGCGAATTCCGGCGTCGAGCGTCTTGACCATTAAAACGACAAGTG
>OMKK01066785.1:0-16772 GCA_900302305.1 Polymixia japonica
TGCCCCAGCGGAGACACGGGTCACGGCAGCGCGGCTTTGTGTGACGAAAATCTTCATCTCTGTCTCCAAGTGAGACACTTCAGAACCTCTTCGCCATGTATTTTTTTATATAATTTTACATTGTGGGAGCGCGTCGAGTTCCGCTGGAACGATGAAGGCAGCAAAGGACAGAGAGACAGTGGATTCCCTGCTGACACAACACAGGCCTCAAAGAGCGCCCGCTCTGGCCTCGCTTTAAAACACCTTCTTCTGCTGCCAGTGCCGGGGAAAGGGAATGGCTAATGAGGATCGAATTGGATACTTATCACAGTGATGCGGGATATGGATTATGGAAAATAGTATTCAACGAGGTCACCGGGCTTCTGAATATGATGGCTGGTAGAGCAGGTATTTAAAAACATCGTGTTGGTTTTGGGATGGTTCATCACGATGAGAGACAGGTGAAATGGCGCCGAAACCTGAACAACACTCAAACAAAACCTGCCTCACTGAAGGGCGGCCATTACTGCCATATAGAATAAAATGTATTTCATACTTCTTGCACAGAAACATTTATTTGTTCCTCCCTCCCTCCCTCCATCTGCTTCATCTTTCTCCATCCGTCCACTCTGTTTACTTTCCTCTTTGAGACACGACTAAACAGAAGTTCATCGAGTTGCAACTTCCGCTGAGGAAGTCCCGTCCGTGAATATCCGCTTGGTGCCTGATTTTCATCATTCCCTATAGGTCAGTGGAAGCGTCACTCATCTGCTTGTCACACCCATTGCTCGTGCCATTGGTCACCTCAAAAAACTGGGCACACGGTACCGCCCCAAACATGAATTTGACTCTAAGTTCTTCTAGTCAGCTCTATAAGTAGCCTGGGAACCAGATGAATCTGTGAGCTCATGTTTTATTTGCTCTGGCATATTGGTCTGGTCCCCGTCCCGTTCAGACAGATTTCCATCTGGCCTGACTTGGGCCGGGCCAATCGCAACCATTTATCTAATATGGGGTGGGTTTGATATGATGACTGTACAGAAGGAGCGCTGTTGAGGCATTTTCATAAACAACCAAAATGGCTGCCACTGATGCTGCTCTGCCAATCGCAGCAAGTATATCCACATTTCGTTGCTCTGATTGGTTCTATCCAATGTAGGTCTATCCAGAGGCATTTTGGTCTGTGCCTGTTGATAATACCCCTTGGAAATTGAAAATGAACTGAGAGTTTCCAGAGGTTCTGGCGATGTCAGGCTACACTGTAAGAGCAACGTTACCAGAACTTCGCCGAAACGTCCGGAAGATCTGGGTACGAGATTCCAACCCCTGCAGCACTGATCTGTGATCAGCAAGAGTGATAGTGAATAGGCCTACATCCTAGCATCACCAACACTCTAGACAAACAATTCAAAGGGGTTCAAGGGTCAAAGCCAATGATCACGCATGATGAAGTGGAAACAAGGAGCCTGATAGGAAAACGGAGGGGTCTCCCCCCTCCCCGCTCTCAGTGTGGCCTTCGACCCTGCTGCTCCGTCAGGATTGACATGTCTGTCAGACTGACAGCCCTGTGACGGGCAGCTCCCTGAGGTGCACCCCACTCCACCCCACCTAACCTCTCCCTCCCTTCAACAGTCTCTCTCTCTCAGTCTTTCTCTCTCTCCACCCGTTGACAGCTGGTTGAAATACACAGAGATGGATAGATGGATGTGATCGGGTGATGGAGAGATGTCAGGGGCAGGGAGGGGGGGTGTTGATATAGGGGGCTCATTGTCTGGCCGCAGATAGGAAATCATTAAGCGGTCTTTTGTAAGTACAGACAGACAGACAGACACACACACGCTGGGGAGGCTGAATCTACTGTCGGGGTTTGCTGGATGCAGCCCTGAAGAGGAGAGACTCGAGGCTCAGCCCCGACCCCTGAACTCTGGACGGTCACATTGCTTGCAAACACAGCGGACCTCACAGCACACCGTGTGTCCCTGGGCACAGCGGCCGCGCCCCGGTCTCAAATGACGAAATAAAACAACATCCAAAAAAATATGAGCAAGAATATGAACTCTTTGGAGGGTTTGTGGTTGTTGAAGTTATTGATGTTGAGATGCTGATAATATTCTGTATTCAGGAAGTCAACTGCAGGGATGTTACTGAACATAACCTTCACTGAAATAATCTGCATAAATCAGTTGAAATGAAAAGAAACTGGCTGAAACTCTGGAAGATGAGTTGGTACGTCACCTTCCCTGTAAAGAAAGAGAGTTTTAGTCCAGTAATCGTTCTATAGCGGAGCAAAACACCATTTTGAAAGCGGCGGACATAAGCAGTGCCTAAAATCATTGACAGATCACGTTGTGGTTTTAACTCCAGGTCGACGTATCGACAGGTGTATAGATAGCTACAGGCTGCCACCCTGCCAGCTTCGCCCTTCTCTAGGTGACCCACAAGAAAACTTTACTCCAAAATGTTCTTTAGTTTATGATCCATTATCTCTGACATAAATATTATCCAGTCTGTAAAAATTATATGATTTTGTCAACAAAGATTTACCTGCTATTTATTTAAGTACTATAATTTTTTTTAACCCGACATTCTGGAAGAACAGTTGTCACTTATTTCAAATGGTGCATATCTAATTTTGAGAGCCATTAAATACAAAACATCTGCGTTCAGAAGGTACAAACAGACCAGAGTTATGAGCTATATGCAGATAGCAGCATTTAAAACAAAAACATTGTGTTTACAATCACAATCACAGTAAAAACCCAAGTAACATGCAATTTAAATTTGAAGAAGTTAAGCCGCACTGTACATCTGGCCCGTTCCCTGCCAACCAACCACAGCGCACAGCTTCGCCTCAAAACAATATGGCAGCCGTAATCAAAGCTTGAGGTTAGCCTCACTTCCACATGATTAATTAATTGGACAAGCGTGCCAGATGTGACCAGGTCAGCCGTGATTGCTTGGAAACATGGAAATGAGAGCCTCTGGATTGGCCGAGCACCTCGCCTGTCAAAAAGTTGGCAGTTGCCGGCCCACTTTGGAGCGATGCTCAACCTGTTCACGGTAAACATTGTTGACATCGCCCACTGCCACATTCTCTTTATAAATATTACATGAAGACTGCCGGACAGCTGATATTTGTAAGATATATTGTCCCTCATTGCCGAGGGGCATTCTCTGGATGCCAAAGATATTTCATTTCAACAGATGGAAATTGCAAAGGAGAAGGGGAGCGAGTGTAGGAGGAGAGATGGAGAGAGAGACAGAGAGAGGGAGGGGGGTGGTGATTGAAAGAGGAGGAGAGTGTGTGTGCACGTGAGCATGTATGCACGTGTGTGTGTGTGTGTGTATTTATGGGGGGGCCTGCATGTGTGTGTACAGTATGTGTGTTTATGTCTGAATGCATGTAGGAGATCAGAAATATCCACAGCCTAATGAGTGCAGAGTGGCGATGTCAGGGCCTGTGTCTGATCCTCTGTGCTGATGAAGAGGAGGTCACTCCCCGGCTGCTGCAGCAGACCCACAACCACCTCGTCAGCGGTTTGGACTCATGTGGGAATAGAGCTGCACTGAGACAGTTTAATTATTCTGTTCCCCTCCTTTCACATGTCTGCCTTTTGATGATAGCTTGGTCGTTTGATGCTAACTTCCTTGTTTTGCTAACCTCCTTGTTTACTGTTAGCTGGCTGCAGGTATTCATGTGCGACTACATTATCTAATTCCACTGTTTGTTGTGATGAAGGTTTACACAGATTTCTAAGCTTTGCAAAACTTATTTGCTAGGTTTTGAGGATGCGGAGGGATGAACATAAGCATTTTAAAAAGGACATTTTTGGGGTGATTTTGGGATCGTTTTTTGGAGTCGCAGATTGCCCCAAAAGACTGTATTGGAGACCAGCGACCCAAGCCCACTCAGACTGTCAGTACACTATAACGAAGCAACTGTTGAAGTTTTGGTCAGAGCCGATCAGTGTGATCGAAAAAGATAAGAAAATGAGGTCCAGGTCAAAAATGACCAGAATTATCCTTTAATAGTCTGACACAATATATGCTATTAAAATATACTGTAGATAGTAACAGACATGTGCGTTATCCCAAAGTAGACACACAAGTATATTTAAAATCACCTAACTAGAGTGTAACTATTCAGCGGTCATTATGATAATAGAGTTTGTGAAATAAAACAACAATATACTATTTCGACAGCCCCATTCATTGCGATATAAATCAAAGCAACTTGGCTTTTGTGTGTGAAAGATACTCTACAGCTTCCATCAGAATTCATTGGAGGATGTAACATTTTAACAGTGTTCCATCAGACTATAAACCTTTTACAGGTTTTGTACTAAACACCTGTTTGTTTTCATTGTCCACCGTTACTATGTTATATAGTTTACTTCCAGCTCCTTCCACCCAGCAGGATGGAGGTGGATTGTTGTGGGTATAATTATTTCAGATTTCAACAGTGAGCCTCGCTCCTCCAGTGAGGGACACACACAGGCAGACAGTCCTACCGGCCCTAATAGGCATCCGGTACATGGCTGCAGCTGTGCTCCGATGGGCAGTCAATTTAAGGTGCGGCCCGGTCAGGTGGAGAACACTGTTTACCTGCTTACAACACGCTGGTTTCTGAACGCCGATACGCAACTTTACCTTTTTATTTTATTTTTTTCCCTCGTTTCAGCTCCGGATGTGGGTGAGCGACATCGCATCCGGAGAAGAGGTCTGGCAAATTTATTTTTTTGGTCGAGTTCCAAGCGATGGCGCGAGAGCCTCTCGTTCTGCTGTAATGAGAGGACGGAGGTAGAGAGACAGAGAAGAGCTGAGTCACAGAGTCTGTGTGGAGGACCGCAGGTGGAAACGCCTGAGAGGCCGGCCCTTTTTTTTTGGTCATTAGCGATGATAATCCACTTGGACTTGACAGCACTCGTAGCAATGACATTGTGAAACATTGTGATTAGAGCGACTCGTCTGTCTCGCCTGGGCCGGCGTAACGAGTGCCCAAGGATCAAGGTGTGTGGCGCAGCTGATAACTGCAGAGAAAAACAGAAAAATAACAGACAAGTTGTTCTGTTCACTTATATTTCACAGTGTTCCTGATTGTTAGTTGTTCAATTTGTTCCCTAGTAAGAAAATACACTTCAAGGACTGGAACTTTGTAAAGGTGGGTGAAGTGGTACTTTGAAAAGCCTACGACTGATAGAGGTCATGTTGAACTTTGGTGTCTGTTTACCGTGAAAGTGCTCCAGCCCTGTTCTATATTCGAATAGCGAATGGAACTATTGGTAAGAGGACATTCACTCCGGGGAAGAGAGAGTCAGCGCACGGGAACATCCTGCTTAATATTCACGTACTTTTAATTAAATACGTAATTCCCCCTGGGCGATAAATAAAGTTCCGTCTCATCTCTCCTGGTATTGGTGGTATTGTTTTGCATCTTGGAGATTAGGTGCCTTGCTCAAATGTAGTTACTGGGAGGGGGTGGGGAGCATCTCACTCATGTTTCCCATCAAGATTTTTCCAGCAAATCTGCGATGCAAATCCGCTAACTACCTGATACCAGATACTCAGCTACAAAGGACCACAGTGAACCGCTGTGTGTGTTTAACCTAAAAGCACCCTGGCTTCTTAACAGTATGTGCAGGATGTCTGCATTTGGAGTCATGTCCGGGGTCAGGGCACATAAACAGCAACGAAATAAACAGCAGACAGGCAGTAAAGTGCAAGTCAGGCTTGCGACATGTTTTATCCACCAGCTGACCCCTTGTTCAGAAACGATAGCAAATCTTATTGTTGCTGTAAGAGACTACAGCGTGGCGGATGCTTTCTGTTGTCACGCTCCAGGGGTTACCCAAAGTGACAGCCTACATAATAGGATATCACCATCCTGGGCCTCATCCAAACAAACGCCTGCCTCCCCTCCTGCCATCCGCACCTCTCCCCATCCGTGAACCCGTAAGGTTTCAAATGAAACAATATCTCCATATAAAAAAAAATGTGTCCATGCCCGTGTGTCACTGTAATCTCACCTCGGGGTTCACGACAGAGGCTTTTATGAATTTTATTAACAAACCTGTTTAGGGAATATGAAAAGCACAAGGGACACGGAGGGTAATATCCTGAAGGTAGCCTGTATAATTCAATCTGCGACGGAGGCCAGCGTGTCGGTCGTAAGCGACGACGGGCTCAGGTGTGGGGAAAAGCAGGGTGTCATTAGAGTTTTAGAAGTGGGACGCGTGTCGCAGCGGCCGACCTGAAAACATACGCGGGTGACGAGAACAACGGCAGCGCGTCATTCCTCACTATCGCCTCGGTACAACGCCGGTAATCCCAGCTGATTGATTGGGAAATCTTCCAGCCACAAGTTACGGCCCGGAGAGCGGAGGGATGAGTCGAGATCGTTTGGGCTGTTGTTGCGGGAATAATGACATCGGTGGATGTCGGTGTAAATCTGATGGCGCCGGAGCCTGGCCGCCTGACCCCCTGGATTTCTACAAGACAAAGGAAAAGGAGATTTACGCGCGGTGTTCTCACCGGCTGAGACTGGCTTTTTTCATGCTCGCTGCAATTAACATTTATATTACTGTGATGATGGCATTCTGAGGCATGCCTCTTTGGTTAGTTGTCATGACAGCAGCAACGGGGAAGTACGGGGCTTAATTGCCTCTCAAGCGTTTGGTGAAAGTGAGTGATATTAAAATCGAAACAGATGAGATAGTGAAGACAATGACGTGGGCCTGAAGCATGAATACCTGCTGCTTAAGAATGCATTTTAACATTTATTTTAAAGAGTTTTGATATAAATATGATTTGTTATTACTTTTAATGGTGAAGGTTAGTTAGACCAACTACAAAGGTAGAACTACCACACTTGTTTTAAGAGAAACAGATGGCACGCTATTTTTTCTAATAGTTTTGAGACTATGATACTTGGATATGAAACATGAAACTGGCAAATTGTAATGTATTAAAAGTGTTGACTGCCTTGAGAATAATTGCATTGCCCTTGCTTTGAATTCAGCCCTACTTAAAGGGGTTACAGAAAAGATTGGGAGATTTTGGCGACCCCTTGAGTTTCCCAGTGGTATTACTTTTACATTGCTGTCACAAAGACAACCTAGTCGGTTGCTTTTTTTTTTTTCAAAGACCAGCGGTGCATTCAGTTCAGACCAAGCTGTTCCCTTCGATGTGCACCCTGCCCTCGCTTCGCAGGGGAATCCCCGAAATACCTGGACGTAAACATGGCGACGAACCAAGGGCTGTTCCAAAGTGATTGTGGCGTCATTCTTCCATAGCCATTACACTATGCAATCAAAATGTATTTCATAACCATACGTTAAAGGGCAAGTTCGCTTATAAAACTAACTTCACGGTGTAGGTTACTCACCCCCATGTCAGTCGAATCCCAATTAAAGTTTGTAAATCCACATAATATTGACGGTGTTAGAAGCCGATTCTAATGCATGTAGAGCGCGTACTGGACTACATGCACTCGTGCACTTCAAAATTGAGTATTTTGGTGAAGATGAAAAGAAGCTAAATAATGAAGGAAATATGCTTTTTGGACTCACTGTTCAATATTTTGGCTACAGCACCCTTGAATTATGCAGCATGAGCTGTTTTGGGATATTTGATGGTCATTTGTATGCCGTTTTGAACTCTGGGAAAACTAACACAGGGGCCCCATGGCAGTCTGTTGAATCAGCTTCTAACGCCGTCAATATTATGTGGATTTAAAGACTTCAATTGGGATTTGACTGACATGGGAGAGAGTAAACAACACTGTGATGTTAGTTTTATAAGTTAACTTCTCCTTTAAAGCAAAACTCCTTTCTGTAGTCCTGGCTTGCTTTATCTACTGTACAATTCACCGTTTTTTCTACAGGCTCCTTCCTTCAGATCGCTGATTTGCAACAGGACTGGATGCAACTTGCAAAAGAATCCCCAGACGTCTGATCGTAAACGTTCTGAAACTGGGCCGTTCACATCAAAGCAACGTGCACAGACACAGATGACCGTTTCCATAGCAACGACGCACTGGCATACCCCGCTACTTCTGCGTTGATAGTACTAAGTGGATTAGCTGGATTTCTGTTTGTGTTTACCTGGCAAGAACAGCATTAACACTTATCAATAAACGGTGAAGACAGCGAGCTAGGAAACCAAAGATCTGGAACCGTCTTTGGCTACTGCAGCAGCAGAGACAGGGTGTCTACGACAATCTATGTGTACAGTCTATAGTACTGGCCTGTGCTGTTTCCTGATTGGCTGAAGATGAATAGCTAAGTCCCAACGTTCTAAAACTGCACTTGGTGATTTGACAAGGTAGGTCTTCTGAGACCCCAGGCAACAGCTTCAGACGGCTTCAGACCCTCTGCAACTAACCAGTTCAAACCGCTGCCATTTTCTCTGCAACATTCTAAAACCGTTTTGTTGCGATTCATTGATCTGAACTTATCTTAAGGTTTGTAAATGTGACTCTAAGCTCCTCGAATCGACAACACTGAACACTGAAACACTGAACACTGGCCTTCTTGATGACCTCATAAACACATGACATTGACAGACTGTTCACAGTCTGCTCTGAAACTCTTCGGACACAGTGAATCAAGCAGCCAGGTAACGGCAGTGTGTGGTGAGCGGTGCGAGCGCAGTAACGTGCACGCAGATGGCAGTAGGTACGTTTACCCAAGGAAACCGCCCACCCGCGTGAGATCAGCCGGAAGATTTTAGCTCCAGACTCTCGGCACCCTGGGCAGCAGAAAGCCGACTGGTTCTTCTGCATTATTTATTTGGAGAAACATGTCATCTGATTTCCATTCGTGACTGAGGCCCCCCTGGTCCCCCTGCAGAATCACAAAGTAGCTACGGTGTTGGTTCACGTCAGGAATATAAATGTTTAAGGAAATATTTACTGTCTGGCGTAGACCAGTGGTTCTCAAAGTGGGGTTCAGGGACCCCCCGTTGGTCCT
Organism: Polymixia japonica; assembly: GCA_900302305.1. Lineage (NCBI taxonomy): Eukaryota > Metazoa > Chordata > Actinopteri > Polymixiiformes > Polymixiidae > Polymixia > Polymixia japonica. The sequence goes on from OMKK01066785.1 coordinate 8,949, forward strand.
TGAGAAGGTCCCAGGGAGTCCCCAGCAAAATGAATACTTAAAATTCTGAATAATTTAATTCACTAGAAATTATTCCAATTAGAGAATGTGCATGTTTATGTTTATGTAATGTTTAAAGAGTAAAACTTAAGTCACGTTTTAACTGATTTAGCAGGTAAAGATCTTATCAGATAGTTGGACCCTGTACGGTATGTCTGTCTTTAGATCTGTGAAAATGAACATGTTTGAGGACCCCTGGCATAAACGATAGGAGGGAGTTTCAAATTATCACTTTGATTTTCTATTTACATGACTGTCAGTGCAATAAGATACAACATTAGCAAACGGGGAGGAAATTGTTTTGAGGTTTGATTCCGCTAATATCAATTAGCTCTTATTTGCAAGTTTAATCTCCCAACTTGCTTTGCTGCAGTGTGAAAACACAACCCATCATCGGGCAGATATGAGTTGTGTGTTGATAGATTGAAGACCGAGGAACCATTACCAAGAAGCCATTTGTTTTTCATTGCCGGGTAATCATTTGATACTCTGAATGAAAGATTGCTTAATATAGGAGGTACTCCACCGATAACGGCCAAATATAAATCCTTCAGTACTTGCAATCTATCACAGCGTGCTCTCCTCTCACTGTTGGCTCTCCCCTCTCACAGATATCCCTGTCTTTTCATCTGAGGATGCCTGGCTCTGTAGCCTCTCTGTGACACCAATACAGCACTAATGCCATGCTTGTACCGCTGGGGGAAAACTGCATTCATGCCCAAATGAAGTGTACACGACGTGGCATCTCTGTTCCCTGCTCTCCGGTTCCCCTGCGTGCTTCGCAAACAGCATCTCCAGCTGCTTAATAAACACACATAGAGGGACAGATATTCATAGCTTTTTGGGAGCTGCCGATGGTCGGGTGTTCAGAGCCGATAAGCCCGGTTCCGTCTGTGGCCCCTCGTCTCCTCTCCTCTCCTCTCCTTCCCCTCCCCCTCCCTCCTCGGGGATACTGTCTGTAGGCAGGCCTCCGCCACCAGGCCCGAACAGAGTCAGAGTGGAGCGATGAATACCCAAATATCTGGGGAGAATTTCAAACAATGGCCGACATCAAGTCTCCTGGATTGCCAGTGTGGGTATATGGGAGCCTGAGGGGATTCCTATCGCGCTGTCACATGGAGAAAAGGACGGCGAGAGACAAGCCTTTGACAGGTTGCAGCGGAAACCCAGGTTGAGGGATAAGCCTTTTGTACAGACACCAGACAGGGCTCGCATTACGCGCCGTTTAGTCATGCTGTATTTACAGGGTAAATGCCATGTAGCTGCAAATACATGGAAACATTGTGCCCAGGAACTAACAGCGCGGGCAGCAATAGGCGGTAGGCTGGGTGGCTTCTGTGAGCACAATCTCATAACCCGGGGAGTTAGCCCGGTACCGTGTGATCGTACCGTGTTGAGGGATGACGTTTGAGAAGCAGCGCTGAGAAAGCCCGGGGTAATTACAGTGGAGATTGTGTGAATGGGAAACTGCCATGTCTGGACCAAAAGACTCCTTAAACTCGTCTCTGAGTGGAAGATGAAGGGTAAGGCCGGGTGTGGAGAGTCTCTGACTGAGGCGCCACTGTGTCTGGAATAAATAAGACTCCTTTAGCTCAGTGGTTTTGCAGCTTTTTTTTCCCCCCGAGGACCCATATTTATTCTTCAACCAAAGCTGGTTGCAGAGAAAGGCTTGGAGTATTGTGTAATCTAGTGCAACACGTTTTTAATTTGTGTCGGGGCGCTAGCTTATCTCGCTGCAGTGTTTTATTCGGTCAGTGGAGGAACACAGTAGTGTGTTGGTACATGCAGCTCACCCACTAGGAGAGAGTAAGGCTGGAAAATGAAACAGGAAATGGTTCTTTACCATAAAAGAAGTGAGTAAATACCATGGTGACCAATATGCTGATCAGTCAACGGTAGTCACTGCTAAGAAATTGTTAATTTGACAAAAACGTAGCTATTGGTTACTGAGACTGTCCTGGCCATAGGTTCCCACAATTGTGAAACACTGTGAAATCCTTAACTAACTGACTAACTACTCTATTGCATGTTGCACCTGTTTACTGACTGGAAGATGAGTTTTGTCTGTCCTCAGTATTCTGTCTGCTAGTATTGGTTTTTAACAAATGTATGTGTCTATTTTTGGACAACACACGTGTGTTGCCTCTCAACGCAGCACACGTCAATAACAAAACACGTACAGTATGTTGTTATTAAACATGTGTTCAAAGGGAACACAGACTGCTGCCACATATTAGGGACACCCATTTGTTGAAAATGAGTTTTAGGTGTGCATGCGACTATTACCACAGGCTATCTTGTTGCTAGCTGTCTTGTTGCTAGCTGTCATTAACCAGGGTGTAATTTGTAGCCAATATTAAGCTGAGGGAGGCAGGATTTATCATGGTCATAACATCATTGCCTCTATGTCCCAAGGGGTGCAACCTGGACCTGGGGTGGCAATAAAAGAGGCGGACGTGTTCTGCGCAGCCTCCTCACCTTCCCCCAAGCACACATCCCTCCATCAAAGCAGAACAGTTCCGCCTACTATTAAAACCCAATCTCCCTTGGAAAAAAACACCATAACTTAAGACGTTAGGAAATTAATTAGAACTGATGAATGTATCCCAAGAGTGCCTGTAATTACGCAATACAGTAAGAGAGGGATCTCACTGAAGACAAAAGGAAAGCAGGAGACAGTGTGTGACAGCCGTGGCGTGAATTACCAACCGATCCCCCTAATTAACGTCGTCTTGACGACACATGTACGGCGGAGTTGCAATGTTTCGAGCAAAAAGTCTTTTTTTCTATCGTGTGAGTGCACCCTGCCGTAGCAACATCGGCGTGGCGGGGCGCGTTTTTCTTTTATGTTGTGCAAAGTTCAGTTCGGTACGCGTTCTTGCGCTGGTAAAGCACCCAAACACATTTGGGTCTGACCCACTTTCAAGGGTGCTGGCAGAGATGTCATCATTGTGTTTCTGTCCTGGTGTTACACAGAAAACAAGGTTTTGATACAGGCCATATCTGTATTACTGTTATGCATATTTTCACTATTCTTTTCCTTATTTGTGACACTTTTTAAGTGTGAATTTTATTTGACTGTATTACTGTAAAATATTAGTATTATACAATTCCATATAACTGTATTATGATTATTATTATTAACATGGTGTTGTTGCTGTTCCCAGACCACAGTGGGTCAGGTATGGTTACATGGTACTGGTTCTGCACCATAACCCAGTGTAGCCCCAGTATGGACACAGAGCTGCTGCAATGGAACAACTTTAAAATGTTGACAGATGAACCAGCGTCTACTGGATAAAGGCCAGCGGACGGCAAACAAACCAAGGCTGATTGTCCAGTCCGATCCAAGCTTTTAGTCATGGTTCCAAGTATTTCTTACAGCTATTGCCAAGGTGCTGAGGCTCTGACTTTTGCAGTATTAGTACCTCGTAATGGTGATGATCTGCTCGTGAAAATGAAGTCTATTCTACAGTTTTCATTCATTGTAAGGTGCTTCGGATAAGAGCTTCAGCTGAACGCCCCACATCTAAATGCAAATAGAGCTGCAGCTTCTACGTGTAATGGTAGGAAAAAGACTTATTACACCCCATACTAAGTTTACCACGTGGCACAAAATGTCACTTACACTTTTAGGGTCCGAACTGTAGCTGTCTGTCAAGGAACTTCAAAGAGCACAGGTAGGTATTCAAAACCATTCAGCCAGTGCAGTTCCCTTGTGTCCCACAAATTTGATTAGAACCATCTCATAGACAGTGAAAACTGAAATGTTTGGCCAAAACATGATCAAAGCTAGCCAAAATTGCTACGTAGCGCTCAGTAGAAACTGTAAAAGAGAGGACGGGCTGTTAAAAGTGACGGAGAGTGAGTGGCACACGCTCACAGAGACAAAGATACCAGACAAATGGAGATGGAGGCGGTTCTATTAGCATCTGCCTGTTTTCCCACAGCTGAGAGATAAATCTGAAGGCAGTCAACAGCATCAGCGGGAGCTGCTGGATGTTACGGCTGCCCTACTAAACATACAACATAATTTATCGGTTAAGTAACCTTGGAACAGCAGCCGTTGTAATGCGGGTGGTGGTTTCACTGGCCCGTTTCTCCGCGGGAAACGAGTAAACAAAGGCCCAGGCTGTTTATTTTATGTCACTGTACAACGGTGCGTTTAAGGCTCAGCTTTAATGGAGCAAGACCTAGTCCTTGTGACCAGGCTCATGTTAGATGCTGACTGTGGGATTTATCCAGAGTTCAGAGTTTATTGCCGGTGAAGAGCTTGGTATAACGTGAACTGTCAGTAGTTATCCGCTTAATGTCTTTCAGTGTCTTTCAATTTAGCCGTGTTTTATAATATTTTCATTGCTGCTGACGATTTTATTTAGTGACGTCCAATAACTGAGGTAGAGGTTCAGCATCTTGCTCAAGGACACTTGGACAGGACACGCGGCTGTTTAACGGATACTTCGCTACGGTTGTAGCGACTGAATCTGTCGTTCCCGTTCCCGAACGATCTCTCAAATCACCTGGCCACCCTTCTGCCAAAGCAATCCCCGAAACGAATAAATCACGCTGTCAAACACATTCATTCTATTGTCAGCCCAAGTCACCTAAAGCGCGGCGTGCTGTGGGTCCCGGAGATGTCAACATGGCAGTGCTTCCTTTCAGACAGACTCTCCATCAGCTTATTGAGGTCACAGTATCCCCGGGGTAACTGTCTGGGTGGGCCGTGTTAAATATTCTTCCCTCAGGGCGCAGGAAAAAAAAAAACAAGCGCTGCACTTTACCAATATTAGCTTTGTGCATTACCAAGTGCGATGATGTAGTCTATCTTTATTTCATGATACCATCGGTTTGTGTTTACGTCACAGAACGCACGGGTGGAAGTCGGGCGAAGGCTCGCTTCGTCGCTTTGTCGTCGAGTAACATGTCGGAGGTGAACAGGCAGATTGGGAGATTTGATCTGGGAAATTTGTTGTGACTGTCTACAAGACAATGTGAGAAATAGCGTTTAAAGAAGGGGTTTCACGTTAGTCGCACTGATAAAATGCACTTGAAAACACTCTGAACTTCATGTTATCCTGCATTTTGTCCTGGAAAGGAACTGTAGCACCAGCTGTAACCAGTAATTGAACAAAACATCCGTTTTTTGTTAGAATATGCCCATTTACTTCATCTTTACAACATTGGGAAACAGCAGACTGCAGTGGGTATTGTGGTACTACTGTAATGCAGGATAGATGCACGATGGGGGCACTACAATAGTTGCCATTGTAATACAAACCGCTTCTGCAAAAAAAAATGCCCTGTTTTTGATGGATTTAAAGACATTACATGGTGCTAAGCTCTGCATCTACGCGCCTGCTGAGACATTGGAAAACCCAGGCGCCTTTCCAATTTTTCAGCCAGCGGGCGGAAGGCAGAACCTGGCTGGATAAGGCACCTGCGGGGGGCGAGCCCCATACCCACAATCCCCAGAGCTAGAGCGCCGAGGCCCCCGGCATCACAGGACGCCTAACAATAGAGCAACGCTTTTGTTGTAGACTGATTACTGTCGGGATTTGACTTCTTATTCTGCTTCGGCTGGCACCGAGGCTAATGGAGGAAATATACACGGGCGAGCTGGAAGCCACGCTGGCAACGCGACTGGACGCCACCACGCCGCTTTTGTCCCATCGTTTTGACGGAAGCCAGCAGCGGGTGAGGTATCGGTCCGGCCTCTGCTTTTCGCGGAAGAGTCTTTGGTCTCGTCCAGGTCCGTACAATAGCGGTGTCATTTAGTCCTGCGCTCTCTCTGAGGCCGGTGGTATTCGCATTACGAAAGGAGAAGCGGCGATATTGGAATGGCAGGAATAGCGACGGAAAATGCGCAGCCGTCCTTTTAGACCTTAGCTGGAAGGAACACAGGGAGGCCGAGTCTTCAATAATGCATAGCAGTAAGAGTGTGTTGGTGTGTGTGTGTGTGTGTGTGTGTGTGTGTGCACACGTGCGTGGATGACAGAGTGCAGAGCATCATTCACAGACTGCTTATGTATAGACACGTCCCGGCAGCGCTGGGTTAAATTGTATGGAAAATATTGATGAAGAACGCCCGGAGGGGCAGTAGTCCTGTCATGTTCCGATCAATAATTTAACCATCTTTTATTATTCTCCTTTCTACCTCGCTAGGTCTGTGTCGAGGAATGTAGGCTCCTTCAGACGGTTAATCGTTGAAGTCTCCATCACCAGGAAAATAACAAATTAAAGACTCGTACAAACATAACATCTATTGTGATTTCGAGGAAGGATTTAATTCCAACCCAATACACATGAAGATTGCTTTTGGACAGAAAGAAAAAAAGATAAACATGAGGGCAAAATTATTGTTTATTGCAATTTCTTGGTAATGTTTTTTTTGTTTTTTGTTTTTTTTTAATTTATTATTTTTTTTCAATTTCACACACTTTGGCTTTCTGGACATCTCCCGGATGACAACAACATAACGATTATGTTTTTAATCTTCTGACGCGGAAAATTAGAGCAAAATAAAATTTCCATTAAGCACTGAGACAGGAGACACAGGCTGGTTAAACAACACAGGAGATACAAGCTGGTTAAACAACACAGGAGATACAAGCTGGTTAAACAACACAGGAGATACAAGCTGGTTAAACAACACAGGAGATACAAGCTGGTTAAACAACACAGGAGATACAAGCTGGTTAAACAACACAGGAGACACAAGCTGGTTAAACAACACAGGAGATACAAGCTGGTTAAACAACACAGGAGATACAAGCTGGTTAAGCAGCTCAGATACACCAGCAGCACATTGCTATTCAAAAGGTTTAATTCCAGAAGTAAGCACCTTTTCTCCAAGTCTTCCTGTTTCACTCTTTGATCGGGCATCATTTCCTAATTGCTCCTTGATCCTACAAGCATTAGATAATTGAGGTAAATTAACCCTTGCCTGTATAGTCGATGTTAAGTCCACTGTACCGCTGGTGCTCAGACTCACAATGAGGACATGCTGGCCGATATGATGCCTCTGTAACAACAGTTAGTGGTGCACTTCAACCTCTTTTAAAGGAATTATTTCTTAACTTAGAGCTTTTCTTACTTTTCATCAACATTAGTGAAACCATCCCAGCGTTCACTGGTACAAAGCTTTGCTGGACAATCTCTGTCCTTTTCCACAGATTCAGATTGTTACCACGCTACCTAAACACCCATGGTGGCATAGTACCTATAGTATCTATAGTACATATAGTATCTGTAGTACCTATAGTATCTGTAGTATCTATAATACCTATAGTATCTGTAGTACCTATACTACCTATATTATCTGTAGTACCTATAGTATATCTATAGTATCTGTAGTACCTATAGTATATCTATAGTATATGTAGTACCTATAGTATCTATAGTACCTATAGTATATCTATAGTATCTGTAGTACCTATAGTACCTATACTATCTGTAGTATCTGTAGTACCTATAGTATCTGTAGTACCTATAGTATATCTATAGTATCTGTAGTATCTGTAGTACCTATAGTACCTATACTATCTGTAGTATCTATAGTATCTGTAGTATCTATAGTATCTGTAGTACCTATACTATCTGTAGTACCTATAGTATCTATAGTATCTGTAGTATCTGTAGTACCTATAGTATCTAGTATATATAGTACCTATACTATCTATAGTATCTATAATACCTATAGTATCTGTAGTATATGTAGTAGTATCAATACTGTCTGTAGTATTTATAATACCTATACTATCTGTAGTATATATAGTATCTGTAGTA
>OMKK01066791.1:6542-21077 GCA_900302305.1 Polymixia japonica
CAGAAAATCATAAAATACACCAACATATCCAGCGAGGCAGAAAGAAGTTAAAACAACACAAATACCAACAGAGGACATCACACACACACACACACACACACACACACACACATGCCACAAGAACTATACTGTACCTCTACAACCTGACAGTCCAGGGTTTTAAGCAAGAGAAAGATTGAAATGACGAAATAATAGTTCATCAAAGAGTTAATGGTGTACATGATCATAAGACATTAATTAATGATCAAATAGAAATTAATAAAAAATGAATTGTTCTCTACTTTGCAACTCTTAGTATGTGCCAAAATTCTGTATTGTTCCATGAATTACTATCAGTTTACCAACTACTGCTGTGTGCAATGGAAAGATTTCCTGTATTCCTCATTTATACTGTACATGTATACAGTTGTTTTCTTTTAGTGAGCTAAGCCCAGATTAATAGATTCATATTATGTTCCTATATAGGCAGGGCGTGCAGTTGAAAGCTTTTTAACATTTGTGTCACACACAGAAAGAGTTGGGTTTTACAGACATATCATAGTGTTCATCGGGGCAATGAGAAAGCTTTGCTTCTTTAAGGCAAATGAGCGTATGGTCTGTTTACTCTTTACTTAAGGTGACATAAAGTAAAATTGAGTCACATATCACTCAGGCTCTGCCCAGCCTACCGTAACCAGAAACAGCCAAGCCAAAACCTGCCTTACCAAGCCCAGCCTCGCCCACCCAAACGTAAGCTCTGTCCCTGGTCCCTAGGAGCAACGAGCTGCCAGTACTCTGGGCTAATTAGAAACAAGTGTCACACCAGCAGCGCCTTACAAGCAGACTGGGTGTTTGGCAGGGTCTTTAACCGTACTCTCAATTAGACAGAGGCAGGCGGTAGCAACAGTTAGCATGTTGCCTGCCCTCTGTTCCCCTTCCAATTTCCCTGTAGTAGATTGGGACAAGATGTGCAGCATGCCATGTTTTTCCTGCTGAAGTAGCTGCGTGAGTTAGTGAGCTGTTTCTGTGTTAGCTTTTCAAAGGAGAGATGTCTTTTCGGTTGAAATGGGGCATGAGGGAATGGAAAATTATACTTTCTGTGATACATTTTTTTTCTCACAGGTAGAGAAAAGGCAGACTCGTACATCAGCTATTCTGTGGCTTTTGATATCTAGACCACTAAGTGAACCACAACTCCCTCTTGACCTGCTGACAACAACACATAGGAGGTACTGCGCCAAAACATTTCCCGCTGTTCTTGCAGTTGCACCCACATCCACATCTACTATTATTCATCTAACAGTGACACTTGACTCAAGTTGTTCAGCTGTGGTACAGAGACGTATCTGGGTAAAAGGAGGTTTAAAAGAGGGCGTTTGTTAAATAGAGCCTTTTACAACCGCCCACGGTTGGGCTATCCTCTTTCGTTTGAAAAGAGGCAACATGAGAGGAAAAGTATAGAGAGGTGCCACTTTGATTGATGACACTTACCCGTTGGACTGCTCTACCAGCCCCTGGCTCTCCAAAAGGCCCCGTCTCTGTCCCATAGCCACCTCACAGGCATTGACATTGGAGTAGAGGTTGATGGGTGAGTTATATACAGAGGACTGTGGGACATTGGGATTGGAGGAGGGGGCTGTCACTCTAGCTGGAGAGGACGAGTTAGACGACGAGGAAGAGGCAGAAGGGGAGGTGAATGCGGAGCGACCAGAGCTGGGCCTGGGAACGGAGTTGGCTGGAGCTGAGTCTACGGCAGAGAAGCCTGACTTCAGGGGGAATGGAGGCTGTGGTTGCTGGGAAGGGGCAGCTGGCGTGAAAGCAGATGATGCAGAGGGAATGGAGGCCACTTTAGGGGAAGTCAGGGAGGAAGTGGCTGTGCCCACACTGCTGCCCCCGCCAAATGGGCGGGCTGTCTTATTGTAGGCAGCACTTGGCTGCTGGGATGGCCTGGTGTATGTGGTGCACGGGGCAGGGTGGGTGATGGGGACAGGCTTAATGATCTCCTGAGGTTCGTCCTAGACAAAGGTGGAGATACACAACATGCACAAATACACACTGCAAATCCCAAAGTAAACTCATGCATGAAACAAGCATAGAAGCATTGCATAAAAATGAGATCAAATCAAGCAAACTGATGTGAATGATGTTTTCATAACCATGCTGGATATTGCACCAGTTGACCTGCCCAGTTGTAACATGCAAGACCAAAATGTGCTTTGACATCATCTCAGAAGGGCACAGTAAGCATGCTCACTTTTAAGTAAACTGTTACAATAGTCATGAATAGTAAATGAGGCAAATTAACCTCAGTTATTATTTTTAGTTCTGTTTTCCATTTATTTAGTAGAGTATTTAGTAGAGTTCATACCTTAGGCACTGCATCTTTAGGGACACTGGAGGCTCTGTGAACACAGAAGGAGAGTTTTAGACATACTGCACACTTCAATAAATGTACAGCGCCCATTCACCATATAATACACAATGTTATCAATTTGTTTCTCTGTGTAACCTTGTCAGACATGCGTTTCTCCAGAGCGGTCGGCAAATGCAAAGAACGACACACAAACTTCTTAGCTGTACCATCTGTATCTGTATGATTTTCTTCTGGGAGCTCAATGCCACGGAGTCAGCCAGCCATGAAGCACGGTGGTAGATACATGTGGGAAAACATTATACTCTATTACTCTGATACGTTTCCCTAATGTCGGCTCAATTTACCTGGATCCTAATTTCACTCAATCATCCACTCACACTGTCTTACATTTCAATGAGATGTCAGTGAGTTCTGGAATATAAACGTTCCGGCATCTGCTGAGATGTTTTTGGAATGTTGATTTCTAAAACGAGCAGAGAGTTTAGAACAACCAGGCAACGCTGGCTACCGGCCCACGCTGCTTGTTTGGTCTACTGTATGAGATGGTTAATCCACAACCACAAATACTGACCCTAAGAAATCACTCACTGTGTTGGGGAAGAAAGGATTCTGACGTTTCAAAGGCAACATTTCAACATTGATGAAAATGAATTGTGCAAATGTGCAAATGAATGATATTAAATGAAAATAGTCAGCCTAGTTAATGTTGTAATGTTTTATCATTTGCCAAATGGGATAATTACATTGTAATGATTTATTATTTTAGAAGTTTTTATAAGTGTTTGGGTTAATTGGTTCACATTTAAAATAGCAATGTATAACATTAAAAAGTAAAAAAAAAAAAAACTTTGGAAACATGCATCTGCTGCTATTTTACATTAAATTAAGTTAAAAGGTTTGTTTTTTCCCCCTGAGACGATAATCTAACTAATGGGTTATTTTAACAGTTTCCGAAGAGAGAAATACTGTCTCTGACTTTGAAAAGCACCAGCATTAGACAATAGACAATGGGTGTACCTGTAGGCTCAGGTTTCAACTGAAGCCACCGCTCTTTTTATGGTGTAAAAACTGTATCTATGTGGTCTAAAGTATACCACCAGCCTCAGTAAACCTGCTAACAGGGAGTCAATAGAACCAGGATTTTTATAGTACTTGATGTTCAAGGCAACAAAACTATCCACGTTCGGTAGTTACTATGGTCCAAACCACAACAAGCTCTACTGGTGTGCGTGTGTGGTTGTTCTTGTGCACGTGTGATCTTCTGGGTATGCGTCCGGGAGGTGTGGAAGTCTGGAACACCTTTGATTTAAACTCGTGACTGAAGCAGCCGCAACGGTTTTATCACCTACGAGAAGGGGGGGGGGGAGGCAGTTCTGTTTGTCTGTCCTTTCTCCCATGTACTCCTGGGAAATAACACGCAGCCATCCAAAAAACAATTCCCTCTCCTTCTCCTTCTCCTTCTTAACGTTTCCAAACGCCGTCTACCACAAAGATGCAAACAGCAACCCCTCTGCGAGGATACGTTGCGCATGAACGCATATCAACTGTGCGCATCAACCCACGATCGCTTTCTCTTCACCTCTCTCTCACGTTCTCCTTTTCTCCTTTGTTTCCCTCCACAGACAGGTAGCATAACGCTACATATCTCAGCGTTGTCTCATTCATGAAGTGTTACAACTCAAACACAGACCGGGGCCTCCAAAAATAATTGGTCCTATCCGGTCCGGACATCCAGACAATGTGTCCCTTATTCCTGATTAAAAAAAAAAAACACAGTGACTCTGCAGCATTGGTTCGGCACCAAGGGCCTTGTCCTCTGGCATTCTTCCTCTCCCTGCCATATTAGGAAGCGCAGTCAACCAACTCTCACGCTTTTCCTTTCTGGCTGAGTTGAGGTTAAGAAACTAATAGGCTTGCACTTGGTGATTACGCAGCCCCACCCTGCTACCAGATGTTGATGTCATCTGCACCCACACTTGTGTTTCCAGTTTCCAGTTTCCAGTTTGCAGTTTGCAGCACATATAAGCGTATTTTCCAGTGAACTCTTATTACTGAGCTCGTATTATGGATAAACAGCACGATCTGGCCTAGGAAAACAGTGAAAGGACGGGCTAAAAGATCAAACCGCACCTTTCATTAAAAACAAGGCCTGGTCTATATTAACCCAGTGTACATCTGCCATGAGTGGCCCAGATTGGGACAGCTGGGTGGACTCTCTGTCTCTCTGTTCCCAGAACAAACTGAACAAACACTAGAGCTATGGTGGTCCAGTGAACATCTGCTCAGCTCAGACCCTTCTGCTATCCTGTCTGTCTGGCCAGGCCGCCTGCTGATCTGCTTTAACACGCTGACCAACAGTGTGTGTGTGTGTGTGTGTACATGCATAGATATTCACACGTGTACGTGCACGTGTATTTGCCTTCTCACGTACATGAGCGTGCATGTGTATTGAAGTAGACGGTGGTGTGACAGCGTGTGCGAGACTAAGAGGAGCAGTGTGACCTGTACTAACGTGACACACGGTCTGTGGTTCTGATGCCAGGCGTCTACCTGCTGCTGTTCTAGATTAGCAGCTACCGATTAGTAGCTGCGTCACATCATGAGCAAGGCACATTCTGGGGCTACTGAACAGTATTAACTGGATGTAACACAAGTTTTGATTCACCATGAACTTTGAAAACTTGTAATATGCTCACTGAGGAAAGCAAAGACTCACATGAGTACGCTTATGAAATTTGAAGCACGTTTGACAAATGACACACTAAGGCTATAAATAGAGAGGAACTAAATCAGAGGATTTTCTGACCCGGGTACCCTTTTATCACCGATACGTATCTGGTCCTTGAGACCGTTGTGACTCAATGCGCTACAGTTAGAATCACAAGGAGAAGGCCGGGGCTATGTCCTGGTTCCACAGAGAAGTCTTTCAGCCTGTCCCAGATCTACGTACTCACATGGGCTCTGCTCAGCCCCAGAACGCACCTCCACGACTTCCACCTAATCCAGTTAGGATGCCTTGCCTCATTAGATTACAGACGGTGATATCCACGATGCTACATAGTAACAAGCGTGTCGGAAACATTCCGTATATTTTCGGACCAGAGTACCACACCGCTCTTAGGCATTTAATCTCTTATAAAATGTAGGATGTAGAAAAAGAAGAAAAACTCTTCATTGGCGAGAGCGTAGCTGCAATACCTGTTCAGTGTGGTATTTGTCAGTTTGAGAGATAGGGAGAAGCATGCACACACAAGCTAAACACACCAGCGGGCGTACGAGCCTGGTTTTCACACGGCCGGCTCCAGAAGGAGGACGGCGACTGAAGGAACGGGCCTGAGGGCGAGGCACGCTGACGCGTTTCCTCGGTCTGTCTCGGCGAGCCAAGGGAAACAGTCTGGCACATGCCATCCGACTGAATGATGGAAAAGCCGATAACGCGCTGCGCTGCTCTCTCAACACATGCACACACTGCAATTACCTAGAAAGCTAAAGCTGTCACTTTAATCACCAGCTAGCTCTCTGAGGTTATTAGTGAAGAATGAAAAAAGTGATATTATTATTAGTGTTAGTTATTATTAGTTATTAGTGAAAAAAAAAAAAACAACACTGTTATTTTTTTAATATTGTCTGGACTATAATGTATTATAGAAAAGTGAGAATTCACGGTTCATAACACCAGTACAGCCTATGGAATCATTTTACCCACTGTAAAATCCCTTTTCTATCGATATAAATATAAAGTTTATATGCCACACTCTGTCAGGGTGTTGAACTCTCTGCAGCGCAACACTGAAAGACGGAGCATTAATCAGTCAGCCTACAAGGTCCCTGTTAAACCCACGGCTTGCGTCCGAGGCATGGACCTCAATTTCTCCCTCCACCCCTTGACACTCCAAATTTGAACACACTGGCCCATTATTCACCAAGGCACATGGGAACATCTCAATAGGGAGAGGAGACAAAAGATAATACGGGAAAAGCCTTAGAAAGGAAATGCTTTGGAGCCGCGGCTGTAGAAACACGCAGGAAACTGCGATAAGGAAGCAGAGAAGCGAGGAACCCTGTTTCAGCCGTGACTGTGGAGGAGTCGAGGAGGCTATTTCTGGAGGTAAGGCCTGTTAACATTTAACGGGACAGCCTGTTGCTATTGTCAGTCGCCTGGATACCTTGCTCACATGATGCCCGTCTGCAGCAGGAACAGCCTGTTCTTCACCATGTCGGCACACGTGTGTCGCTGGGTGAGAGGCAAAGGCCACTTATTCAAAGAACACAAGGTACGCCGCCTGCTGTACGTTTGACACTTAGTCAACACTTTGAACCTATATCCGCTGTACGTAACGTACAAGCGGTCTATCATTTCGATACTGTTGTCCCTCGCGTTTTCAGTGCGCTCTACACAATATGTCATTGTGGTTTCACGCAGAGACAACTGAACAGACACACACTATAACAGATGTTTTGTAATGTCTCTCCCAGACCTATTCCCAGTGAATGACAACAGGCCAAAAACCTCCTGACCCCTGAGGACAGGACACTTCATATGATATCATATCTCTCTCTCTCTCTCTCCCCTTCTCTCCCCTCCGTTCTCTCTATGAACAGCATAATAAATACCACACTAAATAAAAGGTAACATAGACAACTTGGCAGTAACCGTATCTAGTATTTTCTTTAAAACAAACCCCCACTGAGACCATGCATGTTCAAGATACAGTCTGTCCCCAGTCGTCTACCCACACCACCACACCACGCTGACCCAGTATCCCATTTTGATTTTCCTCATACCTTGACAAAACATCTGGTCAAGATGCGGAGGGCTCTCTGGGCTGCTCTAGAGTGTCCTTTATTTCACCCCGTCTGCACTACGGCTCAACGCCTGCTGGGTGCCTCCAGCTCTGCCTCAGAACTGCCCGGTAGATAACTAGTGTGCAGCTGAGTGGCCTCTATGTAAATGACTGCTGGTACTATAGTGTACTGCCTGTGTGTGGGACGGCCCAGCAGGTGCACATGTGGCCTCGGCTTTAACGGGTAGACTAAATGGGCTGTAAACTAAATGGGTGAAAGAAAGAAAGAAAGAAAGAAAGAAAGAAAGAAAGAAAGAAAGAAAGAAAGAAAGAAAGATTGTCCAAAGGGGATTCTATTCATCTACTTCAAGAGATGTCAGTCACCAAAGCCCAAAATTCTCAAGACAGCCAGAGGCAAAGCTGAAACAACTGCATGTAGCCTAGCCCAAATGCAAATGGACATTTTCCTCTGCCTGTCACATATAACTAGAAAGGACCTCAGAGAGATGCTACGCCGTTGATCTTTGACCGATTTGAATAAAAGTCAATAACGCGGGTCCCTGGCTGACTGTCAACCTGTCCGCCAAGTTTGAGCCAAATCGGATAGGAAATGGGCGTTATTGGGGTCACGGACAGACAGACAGACGGACACACAGACCAGGCAGAAACAATACCAATCAAACTTTCAAACTTAAACTCTGTTTTTTCATGCTAGGCAAACTAAGAGACGTTAGCAAAGTGTAGACAGGAAAAGGAGCACAAGGTCTTCGCTATCTTTTGAATATACTGGTGTGTCATTTCCACTTTGCATCTACTGAATCTGTCTCTGATTTGCAAATTGATGAAAGGCTGAGAGAATAGTTTTTTTTCTGACAGGCCCCGGGAGCAGCATGGTATTATAACTGACAGAGAAACATAAGAGGTTATACGCTGAACAGCGTTCACAAAAACTTCACAGCTGTACCGTTCCACCTTGAGGCTGGACGCTTTCCAGTCACACACACACACACACACACAAAGGTATAAAATCTGAAATAATGTCTTTCTCATTCTCACTTACACTGAGGGAGCTGACGTTCTTGCATAAAAGATTTTGCGGGCTACACGGTTGGATCTCAGCGCTAGCTGTCTTGGTCTGTTTTATCTTTGAGGCTTTGGAACCAGGTGCTGCCAGCCACAACCTTGGGGGAGTAGCGTTTGATTGCGCTGTCTTGCATATTTCAATGACAATAAATAAACATCAATTATCATATTTTCCCCAGGCTGCTACCCGCAGCCTCCTGGCAAAACTCACTGTTAACTACTCAGGAAGAGGTTTTCCATCATAGCAGAACGAAAAATAACCAGTTGACTTATTGGTTTTGTGTGGAAAATTCATTGAGTATACCACTTGTCATAACAACTCCAAATATGTTTCAAGGCATGGGGCATGGGGAGAAGACACGATTTGATAAAAGCACAAAAAACTGTTAATTTTCAAATCTTTGCAATTTATTCCTCTATGGAGCCCCTTATGTACAGCTTGCTGTCTGCTATGAGGAGCAGTGTATGTGTTCCATCAATCTGCCGGTGTCTTTAAAGCTTCACTCAGGCTAAACCTTTAACATTTTCTTGGACAGTCCCTCTGCTCTTCAAAACAACTTGTTAGTTAGCATAGCTGTCTAGGTTAGCATGTGCTATTCCATTTATAAATGTTTGGGGACACTCTCAAGACAGCAAAGTCTGTGATATCTAGATGGAAAGGCCAGATCTAGCAGAGAGAGCCTGACGGAAGGTATTTAGCTGTTTTTTATCACTGAGCTGTCTCTGAACAACACAAGCTGCAATGCTAAATACTTCTATATCTTGCTCTGAGAGGCATACTCTCCTTGTGAGCACACAGACATGATTTAAACATCTTTAGTTGGCTGGGACCACAATGTTGGCAGTAGCTAGGACAGCCTGGTTTCTTCCTCATTGGCAAGACAAATAACTGCTCATTCAGACCCTATTTTCTAGAGAGATCTGTTATGCTATATTGTGGAATAACAGGATAAGGAGAGCACTAAGCCCAGGTCATTTCCTGTATGATGAAAACATGTTTTCCTTCACCCAGCGGCAATGAAATAGCTTTAACATATCAATATCAGAATCAGAATGATGTTTACTGGAATTTGGCTTGGTGCTTGCTCAAGAAGACAAAGACAACACTTCTCGATTAATAAAAAATGGAATACAGAAATAAAATAAAAAAACATGACTCTAAATGACTTTTCTGCCCAGAGAATCACAGTGTAACATGAGACCGGGTTGAAGGCACATTTGTCATCCGTAAGGAACTCTTGGAATGTTATTATGACCTTAACAGTCTTATCAGTCACCATCAAAGTCATAAATCACATTAGTAGATATTGATAGAAAGCATGGAGCTTGACAGATATTCCCTCCACTAACATTCAGCCCTCAATTCCCAGATTGCATTAAATCCATAATTGGGGTTTAAGATAAAGTAGAACATGAAAGAAGCTAGTTCAGTATGATTATTCTAACCCCATCTTCTTCCATTATTCATTACACTGACATCCTGTTTCTAAAGCTCCAACCTCTTTGACAGACTGCAATATTTAAATGCAGCAAAGCTGATAAATGTCTAGATGATCCATAAGCTACCATTAGCTCAGTACAACCTAATTGCTAGTCCTTGAACGCCATTCTCAACCCAGATTCTACAAATGTGGCCTGTTATCCATTGAAATGTGCTTTAAGAAACGTATTGCCAGAATGCAAATGTAGTCAAAAATGAATTGATGGAGTCAATGCAAGTTTTGGTTTTGGAGAAAATAAGCATTTTTGCCCCATTAAAGTTTAATCAGGGTGACATGGAAACATATTGTAGCATAAAACCCAGCCATAACTCATACAGCATGTGAGATTTTATTTATTCATATCTAAATATGTATATTAAAAAGTGATTTTTATTTGATTATCTTTTTACTTGATTATTTGCTTTGATTAAACAGCACATTTATTAAAAATTTGAATTTGAAATTGGCAAATGTGTTGTTTAAAATAGGCCGTATCATTTGTAACAAGGAAACATTTATCAAGTGAGGACTTTGTTGAGGACTCTCATCGGGTTTAGAATGTCTGATGTTTCATTGTACATTCATTACACTAGATTACATACAGCTGTGAGATGGGGCTATTTTAGGCCTATTTTCCCACTATTAAAGTAGAGAGGCTCCTTCATCTTGTGATGTGGGGATGGAATGAGGGGACATGTGAACCAGGCTCTGGGCTTTTCTCTCAACAGGTTTTACAGTTTGGGAAACGTAGGTGTTTTCCTTCCATTTGTCATGTACAGCACTGTATCTGCAGGTCTGCTTTAGCCTTGGCTACACAAACATTAGTGTGCTGTGTGTGTGAAGAATAAATATACTAAAGATGACTGGACTACATGAAGTATGCCCTCATTCAACAGTGGCAACGTTACAACAAAGAAGCACTGTTTGTTTGATTCAATTTTCAAAATCAAACAAAATGGTGTACCTAATGTAGTAGTTCTGAGAGGGCTGGATGTAATATTTACCCATTGCTTTCTCATCACTGGGTAAATAGTAATGCCTTTGAATAAACAGTGTAAGTGTGGGGCATTTCTTTATATTTCAACTCCCTGTATCAAAATGGGATTTCAATAAAAAAAAAAGAAAGACAAACTTTTTTGCTACTGAAGACTTGTTTCTGGTGGACAAATAATACACACTATTGACTCCTCAACTCTATTGGTGGTGTGTTTGCGCTGAAGCTTGTATCACTTAGGGTTAGGCGCTCTTACTGAAAGCATTGCTCATAGAGGTTCAGTCAGTCCTGGCCTTAGTTACTCTGTAGGGACATTTCTCCCGCCTCAACTGGAGTTAACAAAATCAGTCAGTGACGAAAGCTGACGAAAGCTGACGTCCGATGTTGTTTACAGATTCGGCACTGACACCACACAACCACACAAACCACACAGCCACACAAACCAGGAGGGACATGTGCAAAGCTTTAACGAGGAACTCTTCTATGACAGTACAATTAAACTGCAGTTCTTCACTTCCTCGTCTCATACAGGCCCCCTGTGTGTTATGCAATGTTGCCGATTGCCAAGGAGGCATTTTGGATGCTCATCTACCAAATTCCCATACTTCATGTCTGTTGTAATCACGGCTTTTTTTGTATCGAGCTTCAAGTTTTGCCTGGCGCCAGATTGAAACAGCTCGATTCATTTTGTCCTCTTGGTTTCAGGATATGGGTGACCTCAGATCCTCCCACAGTTTTAGTTGATAGTCTGTAGGAAGAGAGGCTCCTCCTCATGAATGTCCCTAGTTGATGCTGTCACAGGGAGGATTTCCTATTTCTCTGTTATCTGTATTTGTTGTTGCATTGTTCTGTATCTACATGTTGAGGCGTTGCAGATAGGACCTAACCCTGCAATTCTTTTCCGATTTCCTGTATATCCACTTGCAAGTAAGGCAAGTTAAAATAAATTGTAAAATGTGATGCACATCTTCATTGGTCCTTCACTTTTTGGTTTCAATGAAACGTTCAGCACATAAGGAAATATCACCCGTATCACCTCACACTTTACAAGCCCCTGAAACAGGCAACATCAACAAACATAAGCCGACACTTATGGAAGCGGAAAGAACCATTTGATGGTCCTTTTAACTTCAGCCTTGAACAAACCACGGGGATACGCCGTGACGTAAACCTGGCCTGATGAATAAAACAAACGACAACAAAACCAACCTGAAACTGCGCTCCAAGTCATTTGCCGTGTGGCATATCTTTGGATAGTAGGTTTCAACGAGTTCATACAGTTTTTACAACGTAACATTTTTTGTGTATGTGTGTAACTGTTACCTTTGCAGAGTGAGGTTAAGGTGGCCTGTGCAGGCTTTAATCTTGTTCTGGGCCTCTAGGTGATTCATGCTGTCTGCGGCAATGCCATCAATAGACAGAACTATGTCTCCAACGCTGATCTTAGCCTTGGCAGCCTTGCCTCCATCAGTGAGCTGCAACGATACAGAAAAAAACGTTTGACATATAAATATTGGAGTCAAAGTACTATTTAAAATACACCATCTCAGCTTCTCAGTGATGGAAGATATTTTGGCCAATCACTTAGGCCTAGCACCTAATATTATTAAACTCTTGGAAAGAGATCACACATCAGTCTTACTTTTGATACGTTACAGCTTTCTCAAGCAAAGTGGAGTTCATAAATTCAATTCAATTCCAATTCTGCTCTATTTATACTTGTCCTGCCACACTGCATAACATACTTTTCACTTCAAGCAGAACAGCTTATTGTCTATAGTCTAAAATGTACAGTCTGATCGACACTGTGTATATAAATAATATATATCATTGTTTCTTGTAATCACTAAGTACTGTGGTCTCACTTCTCCTTCATGTCTTGCCCAGTAATCTTGGCATTTTATTTCTCTTCACGTCACATATCAACAGGGGCTAGCGCATCCTTTGCTAACACTCTTAGACTTTGTTCAGACACACCATTTTTTCACATAGCTGACTCACATCTGATCATTTTCCTTTAGCCTGAACATAAAAGAAAAAAACATCTGATCTTTTCAAATAACATTTGAACCACATTCGTAGGTTCACATTTTTGATATCCTAAACGCAGCCTGAGGTAACTCTCATAAAAATAATAACTTTAAATAATAAATAAATTACGATGGTAACCTGACAGAACAGGTTTGAAATATGCATTTGCCTGCTGTGTGAACATAGCTTTAGAACAGGTCAATATTTGTTCTGGCTTTCAATGTTTATTGTTTCACTGTTATTTAATTCCTTAACAACTATTCTTCAAGAGAGAACATAAAGACAAGACATGCGTAGCACCATACACCCACCTCTCGCTGAAGATAAACGTGTAATGTTTAAGGTAAACATAAGAAGACGTGTGTCTGATATACAGTATGTCTGTGCTCTTGGGCAACTTTGACTTTTGAGTAAGGATGCATGTCATACCTCTTCTACTTAAACATACGGTATACATCAAATAGTGACATGGACTGAAAAGCACATTGTAAACGGCCAAGGCTTTTCAACAATGATGACTTGCATGCCCAAATAACTTCTAACCCACTTGACTCAGATTTAAAGAGCCATCCCCTTGGTAGAGGCGGGCCAATACATCGCTTGGTAACCTTTGATTCTCAAGGTGTAGTGAAATGTGTTTATAAAGGCGTCCAGCCGTCCACTGTGATTACCTATCAGACAATCTAGTGCGTTAGACCTGATCCTATAAGAGGGCATGGACTGTATGCTGCATGAGAGTTCTGGACATATTGTTTGCTTTATCAGGCAATCTATAGGAGCTTTAAATGGCAGAGGAACCTTAAGGGTGGGTGGATGGGCATGGTCAGGGTGGAGGGCTGTTGCTTGCAGGAAGGATATGATCCTTTGTGACCCTCTTATTCATAATATAAATCAGAAACTGTGAATGTGTACATACCACATACCACATACCACTTACATGTTTTTGACAGATGTCTTTTCACTGAATGATTTTACTGTGTATGTGATAGGCTGGAATACAGATAACATTAAAAAAGGGGATCGTAACCTACCTAACGTCGTCATTTTGTATTACGTCGTACATGTTGCACACCGAATGTAGACATGTTGATTAGGCTGCACTAAACACAGGATATGCCAAAGGCAGGAAGCAACCTGACGAAACCATGGCGACAAGATGACTCTCTACCAGGTGTGGTGAGTGGCTGGCGATTACACAAGGCCTTATCAATCACTCTGCACTCCCTCACAACTCAAAGCCCTCAACATGCATGAACCACGAAGAAGTCTATTAGTCACTTACAATGTATTTCTCAAGTTAGGGTTTGTTATAATGATATCCTCACGTCATCTCCCAGTCAACAGTGTATTCTTAATGCATGGAATGAACACAGGATGTCTGAAGCCTTGTGCATGTGCGGAAAAGGTACGCGGGAAATACTTAGCGTTCCATGTGTAAATGGCATTTCAGAAGAGGCCCACAAATGTGGTGAAAGACAAAAGGATAATGAAGAGGATGATAAACTATAGTACTACTATATGAATGTCGCAACATGACCAAAAAATGTGCTAGCTCGGCTTTTTGTATAAGAGTTCTGGTTGGCTCACTGCCAACTGCAACTTTGTCTGGAATTTCTGTGTCACCATAAACCACGTCAAACATTTCTAACGCTTAAGTAACAGTTGTTTTTGTGTCTCTCCTTTGTGTTTCAAGTCCGCTCGCGGGGTCTGTGACTCACATTGGAGGGCAGTCATTTAGATGACACAGTCTTGCCTGTCAATGCCCCATTCATTCCCACTCACAGTTTTGTGTAAGAGAGAGAGAGAGGG
>OMKK01066791.1:28717-41255 GCA_900302305.1 Polymixia japonica
GGGGGGGGGGGGGGTCACCTCGGTTAACGTAACAAATTAATAATACACTTTTATGAAATAAAATTGTCTGAAATAAAGATTATTAAGCCCAATCCTTTTAATTAGCATAATAAGATGTGAGTAAGAAGTGTATTGTAGGATCTCTGTGTAATATGAAGTGAAACTGCCAGAGGTGGAAAGTAATTGAGTAGATTGCATGTTTAAAATGTTGAATAAATGTGCGTTATTTAGTAAATTGGTATAGTTGTGCTTCCCATCCCCACATCTGCTGTAGGCTAGCCTATACCGTGTGTCATCACCACGCAGGTTGTGACACTTACCCCCTCCGCTAACCGAATTCCTGTGGGAAACCCTGAACTGTATGGGTGATCTTTGAAGTCAGCAATGAAATGTCGACTGTCCAGCTAAATTCCACTTCTCTGAGTGACATTAACTCACGACAGGACATATTTGTAAGTAGTGGAGTGTGGAGAGGGACGCACCAGGAGGCATAAAGCCTACTGCAAAGAGTCAGCTAAAATTAGTTTGTGTAATGTTCAGTCAAAGTATCACATGTCACTAAAAAAAACAAGCAGCAGGGAGTCGAGGCTGAGCGGGAAGGAGGGAAGGAGGGAAGGAGGGAAGGAGGGGGAGATGGAACAGGCAGAGGAAAGCACCACTGTACTGATCCCCAGCTGACATACAGTAAAGCAACAGTATGTTGCTCAACTCAAGAACCATGTGACCTGCAGGAGCAGTAGGCCTCATGCCCCCTCTTGGTGTGTAATTAATTACAGCAGACACACACACACACATACATACACACACACACGCACACGCACACGCACACACACACACACACACACAAGCAAGCTTTGAGTGAAAATGTTGCTTAGCTATTTTAGTTTAGCTTTATTTCCATTGATGCTAGTCGTTATATTTTGTTTAAATCGTTACAATTTATTGTGTGCAAACTGTTCTAACCTACTTATACAAAATGGGGAAGTCACAACGGTGCCTCACAATGCTATTTTTTATCTTTCATTTGACAATTTGACAATTGTACTGTTTAATGAGTGACTACAAATTAAAAGGAGCTAGAACAGCCAGGTTACAATGACAGAAAGATGGTGGGAAATGAAACACCTAATGTACAATGTTTCCTTCCTCTAGAAGTCACAGGTGGAACAGGTGAATATGGATTGTAGGCCTAAATGAAAAAAAAAACATTAAATATTGGAGTGATCATTCTTATTACTACAGGAAATAGCCTATTCCTTTTCACTTTATACTCATTTGTACTGCATTCTCCAGCTGCCACTATCAAAACAAACCTATAGTGACGTCTACATCAGAATTCGCTTTCAAGGAAACTTGAAAGGCAGGCTTGTGTACTTCTCCTCGTAGCGTGAGCACATCCCATTCCATTCCTATATGATTTATGGTGCTAGCTCCTCCTCATGTCTTGTACTGATCTGTGTTATTACTAAGCCAAAGCTATATCTTAGCATACAGAAATCCGACAAGCTACAACATCTCCCCTCCACCCTCTTAACTCTTAAAATACCAGATTGTATTTTAACTCCGAAAATACCCTCTGGTCACTTACAGCCAAAGAATATATCAAAACATCCAAATATTCCTGCCAACAGCAGTATATATAAAGGCATCTGCATAGCAGGCTGTGGACACTTTTAAATTGAAATATGTCGGTTAATTCAGTTAGTCTCTTACACTTGGCTTATGCTTAACGTGTGTTAGATGACCCCTTACTGACTCCCAGCTAAAACAACAGAAACTCAACATGCAGGAAGCAGTTTTAGGTGTTAGATGCTTTTCATCTAATTGATTCATGCTTTACAGGATAACTACACTGCAATTACAGGCTGATTACATGCATCTAGCTAAAACTATCTATCATACTGCCATGCATTTGTAGCAGATGCAAACAGGCTATTTATTGCAACAGGCCTATGTTTAGCATTTTGGGTTCCTAACGGACCTTGAAATTGCTCTGTGATGTAGACAATTTTTTCTCCCACTCTGTTAATAGAGGAGCCATGGTGAGACTGTTGGCATGTTTCCATGTATGTGCCTTTTTAACCACGTATTCCTCCTACTGTACATTTATAGTATTATTTATTGTATTTATACAGTCGGTCTAAGGACTTGGAAACGGTATGAGAGAGCTGACTTTTTCTTTTGAAAATCATGTGGAGAATGTTGTAGGTATACATAGTCAAGTTTAAATATACTTTGACCAAACAAACAATCATGAACTACATTGTTCACAGTTCCGCTGGTAGGTCCAAGCTCTTATCATTGTAGTCAAAATATCTAGGGAGCGATGGGAGGGCTCTCCCAAATGTGGTAGCCTCTCAGCCTTTGAGCAAATAGAAATGATGATCTGATATGGGCCCATTGTTGAACACACAAACAGATAAGCCTCATGGTACGACCAGGCCACAGAGGTTTGGGTTTACATAAACAGTTGACTTTTACTAACATTCCTTAGCTGAGAGAGAACAGATAGCCTCCAATAAGGGGCATGCCATCCAAAAACATGCGAGATGGACAATGAATAATTAACAATCAGAGACATTTGGTGCCTCTGTGCAAAACAAAAGTTTAATTTTTGGATCAGCTAACCACTGTGGCCAGTGGCCACCTGTTAATTTTAACAATTCAATGTCATAAAACAAAATTACATAATTAACTGAGTGTCAACAAGTGTAGTGGCAGATCAGAGGTAGTATTTGTTTTCCATTTTTCAAAATTTAAATTTGAAAAAATATCTCAAGACTTGTCACAGTAATAGGGCTTTGAGGTCCATTAAATTTCCATGAAAAACAATTGCATAATCTTTCTCTTGCTCTGTTATTGATGTCAGTGTAAGATGCAGGACTGCGTTAGCTAAAACAATACCCTACTGGCCCTTCCTTCCAAACAGAGGCCTTCAGCTGAGGGACACAAAGGGAAGGCTTGTCCCCGCTGAAAGTGTAGGATCGCGGATGTATTAACTTTTCAGTCCAACTCCAAGACAAACAGCACATGTCTAGCACTGGCTATGTTGGCAGTGCATTGTGTCGGGCTGGAATTTCAACTTGGTTATATGGAGGTAGACTCATTCCTGACATCTGGACACGCTGCTAGAAATCCGAAGCGGTCGTCGTGCCGTTCGCTGGTCATGTGCTGGGATGTTAATTTGTCCCAGGAATGCCCCTGACCAATGATGTGACGGGTTGCAAAGAGGAAAAGAGCCATGTTGCCTGGCTCAGCAGTCCTGTGGCATGCTTTAGACCGCTGATGAGTCATCACGGCACCGCCGGTGGACACAGGAGACATTCAATGCTTTTACGGTCCATGAAGTAGCTTCATGCCACCAGAACCCACAAAAAAACGGCTTGTCAAAACTGCCACAATACATCTTTCACAGAGGTTGCACTTGGTGATTTTACTGGCATTTAAGGTTTTCATAAGGCTGGTTATGACACCAAGATATCCTGGATGTGCTCTTTTCCCCATACATGTTTTACATTGAGGAGGGAGAGAGCTGTTTTATCACTGCAACGATGCACTCGAGTCGAGCATCAGTTTTACACAGAATATATAAAAGGTGTACTGGAGATCAAACAAGATCAAAGATGTAGAGTATAGACTGAGAATGGTTTCCAAGCAGTAATGGGTATTTAACACCCTGGAACGGTTCATGGTTTTTTGCCATTCACTGGCATTTCACGCTATTCATTCTCTGATTCTCCACCCAAAACGTTTAAAGGATCTATTTATCCAATTGCCAATTGAAAAATCATGAACCGAAGGCCTTGCAGGCAGTCACATGCTCTGCACACCCAAATAACAGAGAACTGCTTAGAGTGAGAATCAATACATCTGAATGATGTATACCACTATCACTTAAGATACAGTATGTCAGAAGGGTGATATATATATACATGTATATATATGTATATATATATATATATATATATGTCAATCTCTTTCCCTTTACCATTAAACATATGGTAAGCCAATTAATTTCAGTGTCTACCGCTCCCTTCTTGCCCTTGCATTAAATGGCATTCAAACCTATAACATCCACCTTGAGTTAACTTATTTGTCAGAAATGTTCTTGGTTCTCCCTCACTTCCCCCTGTCACTTCCTCCTTTCATCTACATCTCTCATTAGTCTGTTGCTTTCCCTCTCTGTTGTGGAAGTTACCGCTATGACAATCCCTCTATGTCTCTCAGCAGCTGTAAATGTTTGGGGTATAAATAACTTCCTCAATAAGGAAAAGCCCTTATCTCCGGAGGCCGTCTGGTGGTTAGAGCTCCCCGGTGTCGCCCGGCCTGCCGTGTCCGTCCGTCCACATGCCCCGCCACGACACTTGGTTACGCAGCCCGCTCCGACGGTGCACAACCACTTTACACGAGCGTTAGACCAAAAAAGACCAAATGCCGAGAGCAACTGGCACTTAGCGTGCAAAAGCACGGTCTGATACAGTATGTTGAACCTTGGCATGCTGTCGTCCAGAACCGCATGTACAAGTGCCACACAAGTCCCTGTAAAAGTGTTTCATGTGTTTATTAATAGTATGAAAAGACCTGCACCTCTTAGACCACACTTGGGCCACATCACTGACACATACAGTCTGATGGACAGGACGTAACACGCACTTATACAGGACACGACAGGGCGGACACGCTATCCTTTAAAGATAAACATACCCCATGCAGAGTCGAGACAAAGAATTTAAAAAAATAAAAATAAAAGCCAACAAATGTGAAAAATCGTTCCATGTTTTTTGTTCCATTACATAGATTATCTGAGGATGTGGCGATCAGTTGGCCTGGGACTGGGTGTGGTGGCTGTGTTTGGTATGCAGCCGTTTGGTTTGGGGTGGCAGAGGCCAGGGGTTGATGGTGGTGTTCCCCTTGGTTGAGCTGTCAATTGTTCCATCCAGATCATCAGTTTTATGTCTTTATGCTATGTGCAAACATGCGTTCTACCGATGACAGCTGCAGTCGTGCTTAAAAGCTCCATCCCTATCTCGATCACACTCTCTCTCTCTCTCTCTCTCTCTCACACACACACACACACACACAAACCCATAAAAACACACACATGCGGTGGGCTAGTCAAGGACAAAAACAAAGCCTTCAACAGACGTTGATAGATACAGTGTTGTGTAGTATCCTACTGGGTGGGCCACCACCACCCTGTGATTATGGCTTGTAATTCTCTCTCTAAGGACTTTGTTTAACCCACAGGCATCGAGGACATTCCATACTGTACAGTATGTATGGATACATACACTGGATACATACACGCAGTATACACATCCCGCATCTTACCTATCCCTGCATTTATATACCTCCCTCCATATACTCCAATGCTTTTGGTGAGGGGGGAGCCATAACTGACAATGATAGTGGTAAATCTATATCGATGTTAAGATAAGAGGCCCTTGGAAAAATAGGAATCTTCTTCTTTAACAACCTCATCAGTTGTGAAATATATTCTCACTTCACATCCACTTCATGGCTTATGTATCATACTCTGTTGTCAGGGCTGCTATTGGTTTAAGCTGAGGCAGCTCTGGATTACCAGCGAAGACTGGACGAACCTAACGTTACCAACCAATCAAGAACCAAACTGATATACAGTAGTGTTTGATTGTTCATTATGGTGATAGTGTGATAACTGTTCATCAGAATGATTCAGTGACAAAATAATTCAAGTATCAATTAGTAAATAGTGATTAGTAAATAGCCCTTGCTAGTATCTTTTTCCAATTCAAAACATAGTTATAGGTCATATGTGTAAGTCATATTTCCAAATGGGAAAATGCACCTATCTTAATCATAGATTGTAATCTTATACATCACTTAAATGTATACCACTCAAACCAAAGAGAAAGTGGCCCTAGGCATAACAGTCAGATTTCACTATCAAAACAGGAAGCGGCAGAAGCTGAATCACACTGCACATTCAGCCCTGGAGCCATAGTCAAAGCAAACAGACCACACCACCCTAAAAACGCTAACTACTTCTAATGTGAGTAGCCAGGGAGCAATCTTACCACAACTGAGAAACACATCAGAAACACTTCAGCTGAACATATTGCTATGAAAGACAAGCAGTAAACTGCACCAAAGGGCCTTGATATGCATGTCAGTATATTCACAACAATTCTCTTCTTCTTGCATGTTTGGTGCAGAATTGCTTCACACCATGAACACAAACAGTGTAACTATGGACTACTGGCCAGTATGAGGAGCAGACACATTTTTTAAGCGGGGGATTGTCTTTCAGCGGCCTATCTCCAAACCAAGGGACCAGCAGAATCTGGTCAGTCAGAGCCAAACCCAAGCCAGGATTTATGAGGTCCCAGCTTCCAAACAGATATTAAAGAACCACTGCTTCTCTGCGGGGTTCCAGAGAGAAGGGCCATTCAAGGGGATTCCGTGAGAGTTCAACAGCAAACAGAGGACACACGCTGGCCTCTAGCCTCTAACCTCCAGCGCCAAAGACATGAGACAGAGCCGGGACACTCGGCAATAGCTCTCCTTTGGAGGATGAAAATAACAGCAGCTATTAACAGTTATTGGCTTAACATTTGAATGTCTCGAGAGAAATTCTAGAGAGTTCCTGGAACTGGTGGGTGGCATGTTAACAATTCAGTTATATTACATTAACATGACAGTAGAGCCATAGCCATGGAGGCAGTGACAGGGACCGTGTCAGAGGAGGGTCTTGAGACCAGCGATATGTCACACACCCAATGAATGGCATACACTCTGTCATCACTGACCAGGCAGATGGCCTGGTGGGCGTGACTGGCATTCCTCTGTGAATATCATGGAATGAAAGGACACGTGTGTGTGTGTGTGTGTGTGTGTGTGTGTGTGTGTGTGTGTGTGTGTATGCGTGTCTCAGAAGGATATGTGAATAAATACTCTCTTAATCGCAGTGGTCGTTGAGAAATTCTCATCTTTGAACATCCAGTTGGATCGTTTGCAGGTCGTCTGCAGGTCGTCTGCAGGGTTACATCTAGGTGGTTGTTCTTTTGATGAAACATTTTGTTCTGTATTGACATGAGACATAGTTACCTAGTAATAACCTGGAACTTCATAGAAATAAATGTCCGTTTTGTATGATCTCTATTGCCTAGTGATGTAACACAATAAAGCTTTGTTCATTTTTAAACAACCAGTATTAGGTAGTGGTGCACAGGAAGTGATGTATTTTACTATTATTACTATTTTACTGGCAGCGTTAGTGCCTTGCTCTACCCATTGAGCTACACAGGGAATGGAACCCCCAACCCCGGCAGTGTTAGTGCCTTGCTCTACCCATTGAGCTACACAGGGAATGGAACCCCCAACCCCGGCAGTGTTAGTGCCTTGCTCTACCCATTGAGCTACACAGAACCACCGACACATTGTCCTTTTCTAACAGCACAACAACAGGTAACAACAAGGTAAACACAAAGAGTAAACGGCTTCTGTCAGCCATGATGAAAATGCCTGGCTGTCCTTTGTTTTGAAGCCGGTGTGTTATAACGTGAAACTCTTATAATGACAACCATTAGTCAGCGCCTAGCACGCCGGTCCCGAGACAACAGGACAACAGGGAGCTGTACTGCGCTTCAACACCGGAGAATAGTCACGGTCAAACACGCAACACACATGCAGACACTGTGTGCGAGCAGGCACTTCGGCAGGGCTGTGTGTCGACGGCCACGCCGGCATTAGCCTGGACGATAGCTGTATGTTATGACTTACAGACATGAACTACATTTAGTAAGAATGATATCCGGTGTGTTTGTGGAAGAGTCGGTAGAAACCTTGTGTTCTGTTCAATAGGAGGATATTAGAGGCTGATGGTCGTGTCGCTGCTTAAACTGACTACTTTCTTTGGTTGGACTATATAATACTTATATAATATTCTGTCTACTTTCATTCAGTCTTCTGTGTTTGGGGTGAGGTAGGGGCATCGAGCTTCGAGCTGATAAGCTGCTATTTTAGTACAGCTCCTTCTGTCTCCCTGGCTTCTGCTGTTTAATAATTGCAAGAGTATATTCTGCTGATACTGTTTAATATTTTAAAAGAACAGCAAAAATGACAGAGTACACAAGGCATGTTTATCTTGGTATGCTAAAACTCAGGACTGTTCAGCTACACGTGAAAGAAGTTTTTGTTTTTAAGGAGCAGATGAGGAGATCCGCCCTCCGTCCAGCCGGGTGGGGGACATGTGTGTGTTTGTACAGGCAGGACGCACGCAAACAAACGCACCCTTCGTGTAAACGGTGAATCTTCCGTTGGAATGAACTCATTTGGAATGACGGGATATTCCGCACGTGACCGCAGACACTGACTAGATACGTCTTAAAGCCATACGACAGAAAGGGAATAGGAAAGTGAGAGAGTGAGCAATACAGTCACAGTGACAAGCTAAGGGAGAGAGAGCAGAGATTAGAGGTTGAGTATACCGTGACAGGACACAGATCGGCGGGCTATCGGGCTACAGGGTTTCCTCAGGTGCTCCAAGTCCAAGGGGTATCTTTATGAGAGATAACCTCACCAGCCTTCACCTCTTCTGATGTGACGCCCGGCAGGATTATCTCTCCTCAGATTACAATCGTAGAATGGGTCTCTGTGGGTTTATCTGATGAGATTATGTCTGGAAGGGAAGGTACCAGTTTGAAAGCTGACTCCAGTCCTGTGTTTTTACTGAGGCCGAGTCTTTGCTGCACAAATAAGAGGCAAATTAAGCTTTCGTTATAAAAGACACAGAGTTAAGCAGGGCCTGTTTGTATGAATGTACAGGAATTGGTCTTGTTGACATCTGTGCAGAGACACACTGACAACAGAACCATGGTAAAAGTACAACAGTAGATTGGACAGTAGATTATACAGACACCATTTTGTGGACACGTCCTTTTAGCAAGACTGACCTCAGCCATTTTCTTAAAGCTTAAAGTCTGTGTAAAACAATAATAAATATGTGTTCTGAGTTTGTCACACCACAGAACAATGTGTTATTAACCACCCAGCCAAATTTGAATTATTAAATATATGAAATTAGGTTTTGAAATCGTGAAAAAACGAGCAGTATTCAGCAGTATTCTCTGCTCTGAAACTTGCTGCATTACGGGTCCTGTTGCCATGTGACACACAGCATAATATCGATGTATCTTAACTTCGGGAACATCGATGTATCTTAACGTCCTTCCTGAGTTTCCATCACAGACTCTACGAGGGGAAATGAACACCCGCCACCCAGTGGAACGCTGGCCAATTTCATCTGTGGCTGCTGCTGAGTTTGTCTGTTCAAACAATTGGAAGATAACTGACCATCGATTGAGTCCAGTCGGCTGGTGAGTTGTGGGATAAACTGGCCACTCTGCCCTGAAGACAGAAAACGAGAGTTTCCCGGCGCTGCAGGCCGGCCGTCGCCGTCTGTCTGGAGCGGAGTCACACGTCCTGGTGGCGTCGGGAGGGGAGGGGGGGCGTGTGAGGACGGTGATAAACTCTGTGTCCTCTCAGAAGGCACTAATAATTCAAGACGATGCCACCAAATGTCACGGGACACATTTTACTGTCCTCCCCGCGAAGACAGATCCGCTCAAAACATGATGAATGGCCTCGACTTTCAGCCTTTCTCGAGGATTCTCGGTGAACTGAGCCCGTTTCTGGCGGAGGAGGCTTTGCCCCGGACGCCGTTTTGAAGGGTCGGAGAGACGCGCTGTGCGCAGACAGGACAGATAATAGCTGGAAATAATTCTCGCTGTTTGTCATACGCTGCTTGAAGTAACAGATGGGTGGAGCTTATCGCACCGGGAGGATTCAGATCACGGCGGCCGGGTGTGTGGCAGGAAAAAACCTAGCCTTTATGTTGTAATGTGTATTTTGTCTTCTGCGCTCTTTTTTTTTGTTTTAAATCTGTTTATATTATTTTTTTACATTTCATCTTTTATTGTTCTACGTTGTGCATTTCCGCTTTTATAATTATACAGCGTCTTGTAACATTCAGTTTGAAAAGCACTTTAGAAATATAAAAATAAAGTTGACTTAATTGCACTCCTTACTTTTGCGATGTTTATTAGTCATTTCATAAGCAGAAGTGGTGACTAATGCTGATAGCAAGATGCTCATACATCAAAGATAAAAGTGACTCATTTATTCTGTGGAAACAGTTGCGTAAGCCTCCTCTTGTAAGTGAGTCGGATCAATTAATCTGTCTATCAACCTCCTATCTATAAAAGCTTTCCTGAACCGTCAACCCACCACTTAAAGCTCGGAGCCCTCTGGCAGGACCGCATCTGCATCACACACACTCCGACTGTGTCGACAGCCTCTCTGCACCTTGCTACTGTCTTCCACGTCAGACGCAAATACTTCCCTCTCTGAAGGTTCCCAGACAAAATCAATAACCACAGACAGCGTTGGCAAAAACAGGGCCCAGATTTCCATCCACTTGCTGCTTTTTCATCCCTCGAGCCAGAGCCATCAAAGCCAAGACTCCTGCAAATCAATCAAACCAGCAGACAAAGTGATCACTATACCTGCAGGACAGATGCCTTATCTACAAGCTGGTCTGAGCTCAGTGTAGCCCCGGGTGATGACTGACACCTGGGAACATTCAGACCCGCTCTACAAAATCCTTTGGTTGACTCGTTGCTTAACGCATAGTTTTGAGTTTTCTAGTCAAGTCGAAAAAACGCGATGTCAAGTAGGCGTGTTTGTGTTTGCGTGTGTCTCTGCATGCGCGCGTCTACAAGTGTGTTTCAAATGATTAGCCAATCAGCGCCACAGGCGGGACTAATGCCGTTGTCGAGCTGTTGTGATTGGTTAGGGAAACTGGAGGCAATGTCAGACTGAAGATGGAAATGGGGTGTAATGAGTTGACAATTCTGTCTGATATCAGGCTAATTCTATGTATTTTTCATTTTTTAATAATAATAAAACTTTATTTATATAGCACCTTTCAAAACAAGGTCGAAAGTGCTTTACAGAGGCCAATACAGTACAATACAACTGACAAACCACAAAAAGCAATTTACAGAAACAGAAAATACAAAACAAAAGATAATAACTATCTGAATATTTGAATATTTTAAGGAACAAATGAGGTATTAGGTGGAAGCAAGGTTGTAAAAGTGAGTTCAGTTTGCACTAACAGAGAAAGCCCAGCTGCCCCTTGCCACCAGTCGTAAGGTAAATAAACCTTACTTACAAAACCAGGAAGAACAATAACAACAAGATTAGGCAACACAACAATATTATTAATTACTAATTAATTCAAGTGAGGTTTTTGTCAGTACTCCTGAGTTGAACAGAGCAGATTTTCTTGCTCTGTGCTGCAGATTTCCAGTTATTAGCTTGTAAATCTAGCTGCCAGTCCTGTGGTGAGGGCGGATGACATCATCCTGACCTCAGCCAATGTGAGCACAGATCAGCATCTATAGGAAGCTAAGGGCAACGTTAGAGCCTGTATACTTCTCAGACTCCCACTCGAAACAGCAAATGTTGTGCTCATGTTTATTGTTTTTTATGTAGTGTCAAAAACTAAACATGATTCGATTGAAACTGAAATGCAGCCGTTTGCTGTCAAATGGCTGGTTTCAAATCCTGAGGATTTATTTATAAGATACTTTGTTGCAATTTGTCCTTTTTGACTTCAAGCATCTCAATGTAAACACACACACACACACACACACGCACATATCTAAGCTACCATGGCCAATGCTATCACATCAGAAGTGCTTAATGAGCTCAACTAAACCACTATACCTCTCCATTATTGAATGTAACTGGGTTCTCTCTCCTGTCTACACTTCACGTATAGAAGAAAAGCACATAGGATTTGCAGACAAACGCAGTCAGCATGGGACCTAATTGAAGCCCTTATAGATTAGATTAGATTAGATTCAAATTTATTGTCATTATACAGTACACGTACAGTACAACGCAGAGAAGTTTAGCATCTAACCAGAGTGCAAATGTAGCAGTAAGTGCAATATACAATTTACAATGTACAGGTGATTAAACTATGGGGTATGGGAGTAGTCACACTGGTCAGCAGTATGACTAGAGGGGGGTATGTACAGATAATATACAGGTAAGATAGAGGGACTATGTGGGGTAATATACAGCAGATGTGGGTAAGTGTATACACAGTTAGTATAAATATGCTATATATAAGTATAAGTACTGTATATAAGTACTGTGGCAGGTTAAAAGTATATAGTGCATAGTACCTCACAATAAACCAGAGTGACAAAGACAGCGGAGGTGTGCATGCGTGTGAGTGTGTGTGTCTGTGCACACGTTTGTGTGTGTATGAGTGTGTGTGGGCGTGTGTGTGTGTGTATGGGTGTGTGTATGAGTGTGTGTGCGTGTGTGTATGGGTGTGTGTATGAGTGTGTGTGTGTGTGTGTGTGTGTGTGTGTGAGTTTCGGGGGCAACGTTGCAGACAGCAGTGTGAAGAACGAGGAGGAGGAGGAGGAACCGGTTGGAACAGACCTCCTCAAGCGACTCCTAAACAGACTTTTCA